>JADGJF010000677.1:0-16269 GCA_027596845.1 Quaeritorhiza haematococci | reverse complement strand
CCCCCCCCCCCCCCCACCACCACCCCACCCCCCCACACCGCGGCCCTCCCCCCCCCCATCCCCCCCCGCCACCACCCCCACCCCCCCCCCCCAACCCCCACCCCCCCCCAAAAGCCCCGCCGCGCCCCCCCGCCCCGAAAGCAGGTTCAGGGAAAGAGGAAGAACGAAGAAAGGAAAGAAAGCAAAGTCTTCACATGTACAATCAAGCCATCCACATCGGCGTTGCTGTTTGGGTCTTCGCCGGTTCCGTTTTCTTTTTCTTTTCTCTTTCCGCGCTCTCCGCCCTGGATTGCTCCCTTTTTCTTTTTTTTTTCCTTTTTCCATCAGCGACCCAACCAAGGGACAGAGCCAACGTTTCCGGCACTTTTTTTTACAAACCGCACGAACGACATCTAACAATCACACATCACTCTTTCTATTCTTTCTATCCCCTTCCCCCTATTCTTTTCAAACCAAAAAAGCCTCCAAACAATCTTCGCAGTCCTCATATTCTCCGACATAGTCTCCGCAGCCCGCGCCTCCGGTATCGCACTCATCCTATTCGGCAGTTCCATGTACACCCTCGTCCGAAGTCACGAGTCCAAAGTCCAAGCGAAACTCGCACAGCTGCAGCAGGAGCAACAGGAGCAGCAGAATCTGATGCAGCTGTTGGAGAAGAAGGATAGTAGGGTGTCTGTGTCTCCGCAGATGGATGAGAGGTCACCGCGGCATAGGCCGCCGGTTGATTGGGATAAGTTGGAGAGGGGGAGGGCGTAGGGGAGGGAAGGATGGGATTTCGAAAGCTGATGTGAAGCATGGGTTTTGGTTTTTGTTTATAATTGTTTTGGCTAGATCAAGACCGTCATTCAACGCGAGATTTCGTTGATGACAGGCCATGAGTGAAGTCATATATACAGTATTTGTTTTTGATAGGGTCTTTGTTCACAATCGGAGTTTTACAGCGTAGATCTTCACGTTTCTCTTTGCCGAGTTTCCGCCCCGGAGGCGATACATAAAGATCATAACAGCTACCCACAACCTGTGATACCTTAGTTGCTTTCCCATGCCTGCTTTCTCAATGTTCGTTTTTTGCTCCACCCACACAATGGCAAAAATAGTATTCAAGAAAGAGCGAGGATGAAACGCGAATCAGGGAAACACGACTAAGCAGTGGTGATTGCGGCTCACAAAGCTCGGCAAGCGTTCTTTAATCAACCTCCATCAGCACGGGTTTTCTCGATCCACCGCTGCCGGATGAAGGGCCCGGTGGGCCTGCAAACATAGACTGTTCGAGAAGCATGATGTGGGAGGTCAAGGACCAAAAGACCAAAAGACGTCAGAAGGGGAATCGGAAAGGGGGCACGCAAAGCCCAAAGATTGCACGCGGATATATAACAAAAAAGCGTACCTTCATCAAGTCTTCAAAGATATTGGGCTGCTTCTTGGGTCCCAATCCGAAGAAGACCCCTGCAATCCGGTCCACAAGCTTTTGCGAAAAAAAGGCCGAAAAGGAGATGTCAACGGGCACAAATCTGGGCCAATGGCGAAATGGAGTGCGCTTCCACCCGCATCATCATTCCTCACAGGTTTCCATTCCTTTCTTACCTTGAACAAGTACGGATCAACCTCCAACGCAACCCTGTACTGACTCCTCAAAGTCACAAACTGGTCTACCGCCTCCCTCTGTACACAAAGTAGCATGAACTGGGCGAAATTGGCGAGCGAGGATTTGAAAAGGGTGACTTCGGAGGGTGATGATGATGATGATGATGATGCGGCAGATGAGGAGGAAGATTGGAAGGGCAAGGAGATGCCTTTCAGGTCGGGTTTGTTTGCGAGAAGGGCTTTGGAGAAGGCGTTGAATGCAATTTGGGCGTGGTGGATTTTTTTGAGACTGAGAAGTCTGTTGGCGATGGAAGGATCCACAGCATTTTTGAATAGCGTTGCGTTGCATATTCGTGCGGAAGTGAAGTTAGTAATTGTCGCAAAAAAGTTCATAACCCATGAGAACACCGAGCTCCCCGCAATACAATTCGTTTTTGTCAACCAACTCCCAGCATTTTTGTACCGCTTCAAAGCAGGATTCAAGGGAAAGCAAGAATCGAAGAGGAAAAATCCAACGTACTGTAACACGCTTCGTGCAATATAATACCCAACATCGGGCGTATCCGGCTCCGCTGTCCATTCGTAGTCCATCCGTCCCACGGCCTTAGCGCTGTCGAGGGTGCCGTACATAAAGTGCGCTTCAGCGTCGTAGTAGAGTTTTTCTGTTCGGGTGGGCCAAGGCACATCATCAACGGTTAAAAAACCGGAAGCATGGTAGGATATCGAGGAACACAAATGACTTCAAACAATGACTTCAAACAACAGAATGGACCTAGTTAACCGAAGCAAATGGAGGCCAAATCTTACCTTGGTAGAATCTGGATCCAAAAATGTGGTGGAGTTGCGGATCTCCGGTGGGGCATTCGCCAAACTTGGCCGACCATCTGGCCGAAACAAATACGAGCACATCAATTTGAGTACGATCGCTGCATATTTTCCCCCAGTTATGAAGTTAAGAGATGTCATGGGAGAATTACCTTATCGATGCATTGACGAACTCCCTGTGGTATACATCGTCCACCGGAAACATTTGGAAAATTTCGATGATGCGGCCTATGATGTAGCGAGTCCAAGTGATAGTGCAGCATAACCGCAAAAGAAAACCCATCCATGGTTAGAGAGATCGTTCGGCGAGAAAAAGGAAGAAAATCCGTACACACAAGAAATCAAGAACTCTCAACGCCGGTGCCCTCCCACACTACCCCTACCTACACACGCACCTTTATTGACATCGTTCACCGGCATCTTCTCATCTGTGTACAGCTCTAGCAACCGAGTAGTCAAATCCGCTGCACTCCCGACCTGCTTGTGCTTCAACAAATCCTTAGCGCCCTCCACCAAAAGGTTCGAGGCATCTTCGATTTTCTTTTGTTTCATAAACCTATGTGATTTTCGATATGTCGACCGGGAGAAGTGGTGAAGATCAGTGATCAGCCGACGGAGTTTGTGGGGGCTTCTTTCGTCTTTCCCCCGTCACCAGCCCATGAAAACCCCACGTTGGCCACACACAGTCTGCATGACATAGTCTTTCCCACGCCAAACAGGAGCCCCGACGCTTACCGTTGGCAAACGGAGTGGTACATCTGATGGGCCTCATAGAAGTTGCCCTCCTCCGCTATCACCGAGATATAGTGCGTGAGTTAGTATCAGAAGACTGACGTGAAGGGCTGGTTTCCGAGAAGCAAGCTGTGCTGAACGGTAAGAGAAAGCCCGTGGCCTTGAATCCGGAACTCACCTGACTTTTTCAGCTTTTTGAGGACCTTTTCAACTGAAATGAAGAGAAGGAACAGAAAGGTTAGTTAGCTTGCGCAATCAGGAATAACGATCGCAAGCTTCAGATGAGATTTGGGGAAAGAGTTGACAGAAATCGCATGCTTCTCTGAGTCTGCTATTACCTCCTGCGCTGACCATCTTGTCTGCAAGTCCAATTGGTTTCGGGATCGTCTGAGAGAGTGCGGCGTGCTGTTGTCAAATGTGTTCTCCAGGGTTCCACACGCTTTTGCACACAAACGCGAACATCCCAATGCACATCCCGTCCACCGCTGTGACCGCAACTCGCCTCCTCTCCCGCGGGGCGACGGCTTGCTCCGCTATCCCTATCTCAAGACTCGCCGCCATAACACCCTCATCATCACGGACACATGGAAAGAGAATGACGACTGCCCGTTGGCCGCACTCGGCTGTGAGCATCTGTCCCTACTCAACCAACTCCTCGTCTTCAGCGACGGCGGCAGAGGCGGATAAGAGCGCAGCAGGAAAAGATACCTCAAAGGAAGAATACGACTCCAAGTGGTCTGTGTTGCCCCAGCTCCGGGGACGGTCTGTCGCGACAAATCGGTAACGTTTCGTTGGAGCAAGGCCGGCCGCGGCTTCTTGTCCCTTTACCTCCCCGTCCGCCCGTCACATAGTGACAAAACCCAATGCAGTCCTGGAGTCCCAAGAAAGAAAAAAAAGAACTATGAACTTGACTCTAACGCCCTGCTTCCCTCCTCGACCCTGGTCCAGATTGTGGTTAAACCGTTTCCTCGAAAAAAAGGCCGCTGCAGAAACGCAACCCTCTTCCTCATCGTCCGGCCCTCGCACCCCTCAGATCTTGTTCAAACGGATGTCTGATTCATATGTGGAAGAGTACCTGCCCTTCAAAACTGATCGTGCTCTTAGAGAGGTATTTTTCGTGGCCAGGTTGACCCGCTACTCGTTTATAGAGGACAAGGGGTTCACATTTTTGCCAGTTCAAGCCGCTCAAGCGTCCCCCTTTTCGGGTTTTATCAATAGGAATACATTAATGTCTACGGCACCATCCGCGTGGGTAAAATCCTCGAGGATCTCGATGCGTTGGCGGGTTCTATTGCGTATGCTCACTGCGATGATTATCAGCCGGATACTCCCCCGCTGACAATTGTGACTGGTAAACACTGAACGTCTTTCGCGATCGAGTAAGGTCGAAAACTGCCCAATTCCCATTAAATAGACTGAACGCCCATTTACCTTTGTCCAAACGCCGGAAAAACATTCGAACTCGAAATTATCTAGCCAGTGTGGACAGGATCGATTTGCTGGATCGCATTCCGCCAGACCAGGTATTTCTGGAACCAACATCATAGCCTGGTCCATTCATTTCTGCCACAGTAACGCAAATCGGCGTCCTAATGAAAGGGTGGCTCTCTAAAACCGAACTTTCTTTACCCCCCCCCCCTCGCTCCTAGGACATCCGTCTGGCTGGTTTCGTTACTTATGTGGGGAAAAGTTCCATGGAAATCTCCATCACCGTTGAGACCGTTCCAGAGGGAGCTGTCAAAGCCATCCAAGCCGCCGAGGCGGCTGACGAAGCCGGAGAAAATGTCGCGAACGGAGGGATCAAAGTGCCACATAATTTCTTGAATATGATCAAGGGGACGAGAGCTGGGAAGCAGATTTTGGCCGCCAAGTTTACAATGGTGAGTGGATGTAAGGGGAAAAGAAGGTGGAGGATGATTTGTTGTGCTTTATTTTTGGATGTGACTTTTCTAATTTCTTTTCTGTTGGACTTTTTGTGACAGGTGGCAAGAGATCCAAACACTGGCAAAGCGGCTCCTGTCAACCAGTTGCGACTCGAGACTGATGAAGAGAGAAGGCTTTTCCGGATGGGCGCTGGTAAAACCCCAGTTGATTCCGATTCCAGGCCACACCCTTTCCCAATGTGATCGGGTACTTGACTTCGGTGTATGTGTCTGTTCTAACGCCGACAAATCCTCTCTTTCTATCCTTATCAAGAACAAAAGGCCAGAAAACAAGTTGCGATGCAGACGGCACTAAACAAGCTGCCTCCAAGCGTTGACGAGGTAACATCCTTTTTATCGCAGTCACGCTTCTCGCTGGCTTGATGCAAACATGCTGACTCAATGGCGCTTTTATCATAGATGTACCTCATTCACGAGCTGTACTTGCAATACGTCAAGGTATTTTCCGATTGAAATGGTTTTGTTCACGATTGCACAATGCTGTGAAGCTCGTGATTACCAACACCTGTCGCTTCCTTTCTCTCCAGTACCTTGACCCAACATCGCACACGCCCAAACCGGACAATGTAATATGGATGAACGACACGGCTCAAAGTACCCTCGTAATCTGCATGCCGCAAGACCGTAACATACATAACAATATCTTCGGTACGATTGAGTCCTCCTAAAAGCATCAGTTTTGACCTGGGCTTGCCATGTCGTATTCTAATCTGCGTTAATCCCTCTAATGATTGATAGGTGGCTACCTCATGCGACTCGCCTCCGAACTCGCCTTCGCAACCGGTCTACTCTTCAGCAACTCCAAAGTCTCCTTCGTGGCGCTCGACGACATTGCTTTCCGGAAACCTGTTCCAATCGGGTCACTTTTATCTTTGACCTCCCAGGTCGTCTATTCAGAGGGTGGATCCGACTACAGTTTTCAAGTGAAGGTCCAGGCGGATGTTGTTGATCCTGTGAAGAATACGAGGGAAACGACGAACACTTTCCACTTCACGTTCACGACGGATCAGAAGGAGGTGCCTATTGTCATGCCAAGGAGTTATGATGAGAGGTAAGGTGGTGACATTTGTGGTTGTTTGTGGATCTGACGTCACGAGATCTCTGTTATTTCAACAACGTTAACCTCTTTTTAAACACGGCTGATATACATTCTAGTATGAGATACATTGAGGGAAAACGAAGGAAGGAGCTGTGGGTGCAGGCGGCACATCACAACACTAGCGTGTTCGCCCCGCGAACTTCCACTACAACCACTACAACGAGTATGTGAAGTGAATATGAGTACTAAAAACGACCTAAAAACAAAGGGCGAAAAATGATGAAGAATACGTGTTCCCTCATTCTATTACCCATCTATGATTGTTCTTGGTAAATAAAGTATACACGGAGGAAAGGAAGATGCTAGTTCGGTGAGAACAAACAAAACCCACATCACATAGCGTGAACCCCCTCATTTACTATCTTCCTCCGTCTCCGTCTTAGTGTCTTTGTCAGTCCATGTGTCTGCGAGCATCCAGTAACTCCGCTTCTGCAGTAACAGTCGTGCTTGCGCCTGCAACTGCGTTTCGTGAATAGTTGTCATAGCTCCCAGCGGATGGTGGTATTTTGTCTTGGATATGGCGGCGGAGATCATGGCGGGGGAACTCGCCCGAATTCCGTTTGCGACGGTGGGATGAGAAGACCGGGAACGAGCGATGGCGATAACGTTGGTTTTTGAGAAAGCGGGTAACATGGTTTGTCTTTGCTCTGGTGGTGGTGGTGGTGGTCAGTCGAGGCGACGGGCACAGAAGCGTTGTGAAGACTGAAAATGATCGAAACAGAGGAGGGAATGGCCTGCGATGTTGAGTATGGATGTGGGATATGAAGACGAGAGCCGTGTAGAAGGGAGAACAATGGGACTTTATACTCCAACGTGCAGATGGGAGTGTGAAGGATGTTGAAGTGTGAAAGGTCGGAGTTCGTGATTTCTTCGAGGGTGAGAACGAACCGTTTGGAAAAACGAACCCTCAAGCGACTGGGTGAGCGAGCTGCGAGGGCGCCGGCAGTGGGATATTCGGTGAGATTCTTCGCCAGGTCCGCTGATGCTTTCAGGTCTGAGGCGCCTGCTGCTTGAGGTCTGCTTTGAAACTTGGAGACGAATTTGGTCGCGATGTTGTGCAACGTGACGCGCAAATTCCAACCCCGATTTCCAACTCAGCAAGTGAACGCTGGTCGGTCCTGGTCGTCGTCCAAAACCATGGAGCTTGACGCAAGGGAGCATACCCCGCCGCTGCTGGTTCCCACGACAACAGGAAGCCTTTGATCAGAGTACGGCACTGGATGCAACTGACCCGAATGGGTACTTCTTTGGCGATACCGCCTTTTGTCTATTAAGAGATGGCCATTCGACACGCTTGGGTTGGGCCGGACAACTAATCTCAGGGAGTGCGGTAAAAACCACTGCGGGCACGCACTGCTGGCAGGCCAACCTGTAAAAACTGTATCAGAATTCATTTGGCGACCAGGGCGGGATGGTGATCTGTAAGAGTCCCTAATAAGATGTTCCGGTTCGTGGAGCACCTTGTGCGGCAAGGAAGAGCATACGGGCATTCTGGAACCTCTCCTCCCTCACACATCTGCACAGGGATCTGGTCCATCCATCCATCTGCCGTGCGCTTCATCCATCCATCCATCCATCTATCCATCCATTCATCCTCCCATCCATCCATCTATCCAGAGGATCCACCCCTCGCGGTGTGGATATGCCTCGACCGCCGTGGGGGTCCGCAAGAATGTTGAACTGATGTTCGAAAATTTGACACCTGAATGAGCGGGTTTGGGAATACCAGGACACCCCATGCACCGTCACACAAGCCAACACTCCCTTCTCTCCCTCCTTCACCCGCCGAAATCCGCTAACCACCATGCGCTGGCCACTGTTGCGATCCCTGCTCCTCCTCGGCGCGATCTTATTAGCCTCATGTGGTGAGTATCGGCGAACCCCCGATCCTGACGGTGTCCTTCAGCCTGCCAGTTTAATTCTGGCTTCCATTTTCATCCAGGATATGTGAACTAACTTTCGATCCCTGTTTCTGTCTTTCCCGTGTCTTAGTATGCTTTGTCAAAGCCGATGCCAACGAGGATGAGGAGTTCCTCAAAGTTATGGAGGAACAACTCCAGAAGGAGAACCCTGTTGGCACTGAGAAGCAGGACGTCGCGTTCACCCATGTGTTCCCCAAGAACCCGTTCAACAGTGAGTCTCAACTTCCTTGAATGACCAGCAACACGTAACGGAGAGTTTTTAGGATTATGAGGGGCCGTTGAGTATTATTGAGGGCGTAGTGTGAGGCAAAGAGGTGTTAACTCTTCTTCCTTGACGGATACGTGATTTCTAGTCATCAACTCCGGCGAAAAGACGGAACTGCTCATCGGCATGACCAACACTGGTAACCAGCCCATCTCCGTGTTCGGTATCTCTGGATTCTTCGCTCACCCGCAAAACTACTCGCACATCGTCCGCAACGTAAGATCTCACTGCTTAAACACTTTCCCCTCGATTTGCTCTGTTGGCGAGTTTTGGTCATTGTTGGTCCACCTAATGGAGGAAATCTTCCCGTGTCTTTTCTATCCCAACAGTTGACTGGCTACCGGTACGATGTCACCCTTCAGCCTGGCCACGAGGCCACCATCCCCTTCGTTTTCCAAATCGAAAGCGAAGCCATGGAATACGGTCTCGTCGTTCTGGTTGACTACATCGACAACGTAAGATATTGCACATTGATATTTGATCTGCAATTTTGAAGCGGGTGTAGACTCTGGGTAGTTGTACATGTCCGTCCATCGATGTGCCCGTAAGTTCTCCTTTTCTGCTCGGCCTAACGACATGCTCTGTCCCGATTTTTGAATTATTCTCTTCCAGGAGGACACCCCCCACCGTGCCGTTGCTTTCTCTGGTGCCGTGACCTTCGCCAACTCGGACTCTATGTTCGATCTCCAAAGGTAAATTGTTCTGTCAATCGTTGTTGAATCGCATTTCGTTAATTTTGTCAAGCTCGTGATATTAATCTCTCCTAACAAAATCAAATACAGTCTTTTCTTGTACTTCCTCGGTCTTGCCATCGTCGGTGGTGTTGGATACCTTAGCTACCAGAGCTTTGTTGGCGGTACCAAGAAGGTGAGGCTTGACGAGCTGCATTGTTTTTCCTTGTGTTGCTACTCCTTGATTGTTTCCTTTCTTCTTTAACCAACGAAATGAACGTTCATTTCCTCCGTTTGCCTCATTTTTCCAGACCCGGAAAGCTCGGCCTGCTCCGGTCGTTCCTGACGTCAAGGATGAAACTGGCACCAAATCCGACACCTTCGACACGGACTGGATCCCTGAGCACGTGCTCAAGAGCCAGGATGCTGCTGCCAAGAGGACCAGCCCGCGGTTGAAGAAGAGGGCCAAATAAAGACATATTACGATGTAATGGAAGGGGTGTGAGGGGGGGAGGGGGGACGCGATGTGGGGATGGCGTAGGTCGCATCGGAAGTGAGTGAAGAAGGGCGGAATTATGAATTCTCTCCTGGATTTCAACCACAACCGGCAAAAAGAATGGCGCCGACCAACCGACAGAGGGAAAGGAAAAATCGTTGGGAATGTGAAATAAAAATCCCAAAAAGTCATAGGTCCTGAACCTCCTGCGAAAGACAAATAACCGAAAAGATTTAAAAATGCTCCTGCTTTTTGGGATTGACCTCATCATATAAGCGATCGCGTGTTTGCGGGGGGTGGTGGGATGTTGTGAACGGCGCATGCGGCAGGAGGCAAGGCCAGATGGATGATGTTTATCTGGGTGTTTCTCTCGGGCGAAAAGTCCCACAGACTAACAGCAGCGTCATAGCGACGTCTACTTTGTTGGCATGCGAACGTCAGATTTTTTCCCACGATTGGACAATGGCTGCGACATTGAAATTCGACAGTCCCACAGTTTCTTGGTTTTGAGGAGATTGTTACCAAATACATCTGTCGTCCAATGAATGGGTTTTCTTAATGTTGATTGATGGCGCGCGCCCCTTGATCATTGACGGAAGACGACGTGGATGTGAGAAAGGAAACATCACAAATCCCCAAAACTGAACGCGCGCGTGTGCGTGCGAAGACGATGCGTCGACAGAAGTCAACGCGTTACCTAAACGATGTGACAGTCTCAAACCAATACGCTCATGCACCCTTGTTTATATATCAGGCGAAAAGAAGAGAAAAGGAACGTGGACATGTAGTGGATCTTCCGCCGAAACGTCCAGCTCGCACGTCCAGAAAGTCTCCAGAAAAGATAAACAAACGAAAGCACAAAAACAAACAAAAGAAAAAGAAAGACGCGGAGAAGGACATTGAAAGAAGATGAATCACACCACCAAGCGCTTCACCTTCCTCCTCCTCCTCTTCTCCCCGCACCTCATCCTCGCCATCGTCAGCGCCATCAATCCCACACCATCCTCCCGCACCCCTTCCCTCCGTGACCTCAGACTCATTTTTTCGTTCCGCCAATCCTTATCCTTATCAGGGCGCTCTCACAACAGTCATAACGTAACGGGTCTCAGTATATCCAACCGATCCCTCAATCCTCCGATTCCATTAAAGTTCTCAAACGAAACAACCATGACACTGCTTGGAAGCGAACGAGTAAAGAATTTGTTGCAACGACGACGACAAGAGCTTGGAAAGATCCGTGAAACGATGGCGGGGAGGATTCCTTTACACCTTGTTTTGGATGATGGGCGTTCGAGGGGGTTTGTGAGGAGGGAGATAGTTTGCTGTGATATTTTGAATGGGAGGTGTAAGAGGTGTATGCGTTGAGTTGGGTGTGGTGAGAGGATGGGGGCAAGATGTTGAAGAGTGAGATGTGCAAATAGGTAGAATTGATTCAAGTATTTTACTGTAAGCACCAGAGTTAGTCTCGGAAGTTGCGTGCGTTGTGGGCCATCGAGGGGTTTTCTTGTTTCTTTCCAATTATCGAGAACATGATGCTGGCATGATGTATCGTATGTTTGAACTATTTTTCGCCGCTGATAACACGCCATACAAGATGAATCACAGGCCATAATATAGTGAATCACAGGCACGGGAAGCCGCACGGGAAGAGGATATGGGCAGAGCACATTATAGTGAAAGGAAAATATACTCATACTCATATACACGGTACTATCTACAAAACTTTCTTCACCTGCACGTTCGGAATATAATCAACTCCGCTTGAAAAAGCTCTTAATACTCGGCTTTTTCCTCGGTTCCTGTGATATAGAGCTCAAAGTAGACGAAGACGTAACGGATGCCGCCTTCGTCGGCGTTGCCGCCCCACTAGTCGTAGGTGACATCTTCGCCGGACTCCCCGCACTCTTACCCCATGTCCGCGACATAAACCCTCCCATACCACCTCCTTTCCGCCTCTTAAAGTCATCCAACAACCACGTCAACTGGTTTTTATTAAATGAGCCTCTCCGTTTCTGTCTGATGAACTCCACAGCTTCCATCGCGTCGAGCCCAGCGAAGTCGATGAGGGCAATGGCGACCATGACGGGGGCACGACCAACACCGGAAACGCAGTGAATTGCAATGGTGGGTTTATTAGGCGTAGCGGCGCCGCTAGCGAGTTTAGTCATGCTTTGACAACTATCGGGAGGAACTGAAAGTGGTTTGCGCGCCAATATCGAATCGAGAAGTTGCCTGTAGGAGGCTATCGTAGATTTGGGAGGGATTGAGCCTGAAGGGGAAAATTGAGTAAGGAACACACAGTGTCAGTCAAGATTCACCGTACACGAAACAGCTGTTTGCAGCAACTTGGGTTGGCTTCTTTTTCTGCGTTTCTGTCCGCCAAAGTACATACCATCCTCAAAGTTCAGTTCGTCAACCACGTTGATGCCTGCCCTCCTCAGCGGCCCTGCATCATAATGCTTCGACTCACAAACCCTCACAAGGTCACGCACACTGTGCTCCTCCAAAAATGACAGATACGCCGACATGGTCTGATCCGACGGACAATCGGTGATTATAAACGTGAGCGGGCAATTGGGGTGTTCAATGATGGAATGCATGCGCGAGTATCGAGAATGTTGGATGCCATTCGCGGTGGTGGGGGTATTTGAGGTGGATGGGGTGTGTTGGGTGGGTGTTGTAGCAGATGGGGGTGGGGCCATTGATGAAGGGGTTGATGACGCGTTTCCGGTCGCGGCGCCCGTGACGGGAAGGAGTGGAGCCGGGGTACTTGAACTTGGATTCAGACGGGGAGGGGTGGCGGTCGCGGTCGCTGTGGCCATTGTATCTTGGTGCTTGCTGTCAAGAGAGGGGACAGCGGTGAGCGCCATGCTTAACGTGCATCAGCAGGTGGCTGAGTTTCGATGTGATGCACAGTAGTACCGAACGCGTGGAGAATCATGCGGATCTTCGTAGTTTTGACGAGTTTCGAAGTCCGAAAAGACCATAACCAGGAATGTACTTCGAGCAATATGCCAAAAGCAACTTGATGCTATTCTTTTTGTTTTACATTGAAATGTTACAGCAGAAGCAATACTCTTTTCTCTATGTGGGAACTTCCCTTTCTCTTTACTTCTTTGGTCTTTGGACCAAATCAACGCCCACCCATCAACATCTTCCGGAAATCGTCCTGCGTTTTCCCTCCCCCACCACTGCCACCCGAAGTCGTTGTTTTAGCACCGTCGTCCGATTGCTGTGGCCTGGCCTCATCAATATCCATCTTATCTGCTGTCGATGCTGCCCCAGCTGTTTTCGGTCCCACACTTGCCGCTATGAACTTCTTGCGATGTGGCTGGGATGTGTTGGAGACGGGACGGCGGGCTGACCGAGGAACTAACATGGTTGGAGGTGGACTGAGGTTGCAGAGATGGAAAGTGAGACAAGGAGAAACAAGAAGAGAGTGGGGCAGTCAAACTCTTCAGAAGTACATCAGAGGACAACTTACCCCATCAAACCAGTGTCACTCCCTTTCGGGTCTTGCCCGTGCAGAGTATCTTCCTGTTTCTCCTGCTTTTTATTTTTCTTCGAATAACCCAACCCAGGTCGACCTCGTCCGCTGCCGCCTCCGCGGTCATTCCGGCGTCCCGGGTCCTCATAGCTGCTCATAAAATCATCCAAATAATGTGAAATGTGAAAAGAAAGCAATCATCGACGGAGGAGGAGGACAGTTTGGTTTTAGTCCTATGGACGCAAAATCCGTTGGGGGTGAGGGCAACATAAGATCACACGATTCACGAACCCCTCCGTCCGTTTCTTGTGCCGAACATTTGGATCCGAAATCGAAACGACGATAAACCGGCCGTTGAGTTCTGTACCGTTCAGAGTCACCAAAGCTTCGTGCGCGTGCGCCTGGGGTGTATGACATAGTGAGAAAACCGCAGGTATTGTCAGCAATAGGGTGACTCGGCCTGCGCTTTGGCGGAAAGCACAACAAGGTAGCTTTGAACACAAACCTCTTCCACAAAGTCCACAAACGCGACACCTTTCGACTGTCCATTGGGCAGGTGAACTAGTCGAACATCCGTGACCTCTCCAAACTGAATAACACAAAACGTATTAAACCATCAGTTGTACGTAGGATGAATAGGAAAAAGTCAGGATCTCTTTTCACAAGCCCCTATTCTCTCCTTTCTTGACAGACCTTGCCAAACATCGCCTTCAGTTCATCCACACCCACTTGCGGCGGCAGATTCGAAACATAAAGCTCTCGTTTGTCGACTTGTTTTGGACTTGCAAGTCGTGAAAAGAGGGGAAGGGTTGTTTTCCGTCAACATTGCGAGGTGATATGAGTCACCATGATTATAACCAGGTAAAGCAGGGCACAAGTGAGGTTCGTGTGGTAAAAAATACACTTACGGCGGCGCGCTCTTTTTGGATGGATTTGAAATGGCAACAGACACGGTCCGCCCGGGCTCTATCTCAGTTCCATTCAACTCAAGAGACTTTCGAGCCGATTCCTTGATTTTTTTGTATGGTTGGATGAGGAAGATGGTCGAAAGTAAAGAAGATGAGTGAGCGGACAAAACGAAACACGGTACAAGGCGTGGACAAGGAGCCCCGGACAGATATTCATTGAAGGAATAGCTTTTGGGTCCATTCGGCTCCGTTACCTCATCCTCGTACTCGACGTACGCAAACGACATCGTCTTCCGATTAACGAGACGGACTTCTTTCAACGCTCCAAACTTCAGTGAAATGTGCGTAATTATGTAGTCGTTGTGCGAGAATACCAAAGACAAGGGTAAGAGACAGCCAGTCAGAAAACCACGTATGAGAAAAAGAAAAGCAACGTGACAAGCAATTTAAGGCGCAGCAACGACACTTCACAAACATACCTTCCCAAATAAATCCCTCAACACCGCCTTCTTAATATTAGGCAACAATCCCGAAACATAGATCTTGTTGCGTTCCTCCCGGTCCCCAAAGTTCCAAATTTTTTGTTTGGGTCTGCATCGTTGCACTTTCACTGGTCCTGCTTCTCCTCCTTCAGCACTGGCACCATAGGGTAGACCGTCCATGATTACGACTGCTTGTTTGACTTGTTCCTGATAAGGATAAGAAGAGACGGGCAGTGTGCAAAAGGGGGGTGAGTGCGTTTGAATTTCATATGCAAGCCATGTGCAGAAGAAAAATGTGCAGAAGAAAAGGTCAAAGGACTTTTGCCTTTTGCTTTCCCACTGACCACGTCAGCGAACTCAACAAGTGCTTCCGCGGTACCGGTTTCTGCATTCGGGGTCACAATCACGTCAACAACTTGACCGACCTAATCATTTAATTAACCGCGGTGGAAAAAAAGAAAAAACTGAGTATGGTTGACAACGGAAATACAAATGCTTTCACCATCAACAGCTTTAGGAGGAGCCATGCTACTACAAAAAACACAACGAAACCGAACGGAAAATCGAAAAAGAGAAAGACAATGAGGCACTCACGTCCTCGCACAGCAGCCGTATCGCCTCAGCGTTGAATTCGGGGCCAAGGTTCGCGATATGGATCATATTGCCCGCCATCAGACTAGGACAACGGAAACGTTTCAACAAACAAAGTACCAATACGACTTGATAAGCGAGCGACCGTGCGAGACAATGATGTGATAGAAAGGGACAACTTCACCAAAGCCCTTACTTGTCGATAACAACATAATCATCCATCGGGTTCGCAGCTGTGTTTCGAAGCAGGAGCAGAGATAAAGAAATGTGGAACGAGAATGATTTTAGCCACCAACTTCAAATATCCTTCGCCCCGCCCTCGCCACAACATCCAGTCCTCGCACCCCGAAAACATGCGCACATCCCCCTCTCCAACACAAAGAAAAAAGTAAAGAAACCACCCATTTCAAACATACTCTTCGCCTTCTTCACAGACGGACCCTCTCCGACATCACCAGATCCTCCCGATTGGGCCTCAACATTCCCTTCACTACCAACAGCCTGCGCCTCAACGTCTGCCGCCTGATCAAACGTTCGTTTCTTTTTATTGTCGGCCGTGACGTCGGGTTTTGCGACTGCCTTGGTGGATGGGGGTTCTTTTTCTTTTTGTTTCTTCTGGGGCTTTTCCTTTTTCTTTTCCTGGAGTCAAAGAGGGATTGGGGCATTGAAAAGGATGTTCGCACACGAAAAGCCAGTTTGGTTTGGAAAGATGATCCTCCCAGTACTTCTTTTTGGCCTCTCGGCTTGAAGGAATACTGTACCTTCTTTTCCTTTTGTTGATCTTTTCGCTTCGGCTTTCGTTCTTGTTGCCACTGGCCCCATTCTTCCTGCGCAACCATATCCTGTTCATTTTTGCGCCAGGTTCAAGAAATACCAAGAAAACCAATGAGTAAATACAGTAAAAGAAAACCGAAAGCGCACACAGAAACCCATCTCTTCCCCGCCCCCTACATCGCGAAGTCACAAACCTTAGCCCTCCTCGCATCAACCACCCGCCTCTGCTTCCCAACTCTACTGCACGCCTCGTAAAACGAATCCAAGCTGCTCGTACCAGTGCTGCCACCTGCACCTCCACCGACGGCAACAACATCATCCGCCTCAAACGCTATCCATGCATCGAAGATCCGGTCAGGCCAGTCGAGCTTGCGCATGATTGCTTGTTTAAAGAGGGAGCGGCATTTTGATGGAGTGCCATGGTTTCTTTGTTTGGGTTTTTGGTTTGGAGGTCCCGAATGAAGGGGGGGGTGGGAGGGAAGGATGGGGG
>JADGJF010000676.1:0-16281 GCA_027596845.1 Quaeritorhiza haematococci | reverse complement strand
GTTTTGGGATGTGAGGTGGGTAGAGCGTGGGTAGACTCTAGGTTGGGGGTAGAGGTCGTGTCGTATCTTATTACCATTACATTACGTATATATGAGATCTTCAGATGGTTTTGACTTGTTGGACGCAGAATGTCACCAAATTTGAGCAAGTACGAAAATGTCTTTCTTCAGTCTATATTGTTTACAAATTCACAAGTGCACGAGTCCCGCTCATATCCCCCACTCCCTCAGCGTCCCATCCAACGACGCCGTAAACAACCGATTCCACTCCGGCACAACAAACACTCTCGTCACCACATCCTTATGCCCCGTATACCTCCTAACAATACTCCACGTCCTAACATCAATCTCCACCGCCGAATTATCATTCGACCCCAAAAACAACCGATCAGTAACCTGCGAGTTATCTCTTACACGGGATACCATCACACTATCCAACGGACCCGTGTAATTCAACTCCCGCAAGAACCCCCCCGTTGCTTCGTCGTATTCACGGACAGCGCGGTCACCCCCGACGGTGTAGACTCGTTTTTGGGAGTTCCCGCCTTCGGTGTTGATTGATGCTGCCCAGACAGCTAGGCACACGTCTCGGTGTGTTGCGTATGTCGCGATGGGGGAGCCGCCTGTTGTTGACGTGGGTGAGATATCGAATGCGAGACCTGTGCGGTCACCAGAGGCGGTGTATACGCGGCTTGTTTCTTGATCAACGTAAAGCCCATCGATGAAGTCTCTGTGTCCGCGGAGGACTGTCGAGGGTGATAATGATGTGAGTGAGAGGCGTGATCCGGATGTTGCGGGTGATGGGAGGGATTCCGGGATATCATAAACGTTCGTGACGTTATCTGACCCGGCTGTAAGAAGTTTCCGCGCGTTTTTGAGGAATCCGAGAGCGTTGACGGCGGCGGCGTTGGCTCTAAAACGGAGTAACGGGCCTTTTCTGTTGGTGTTGGCGGGGTTATCACCCGTGGACCAAACGACGACTGTTCCGTCATCGCTGCCACTGAAGAGGAGGTTGTTTGGCGGGCCCATGGCGTAGACGGGGTCGACAGCAAGGTCGTGTTGGCCTTCGTAGGTGAACACTTGAGCTCCTGTGAAGGCGTCCCATTCGATTACTTTTGTGTCTTGACCGGCGGAGAAGATGCGGTTGGTTTCGGGGATGACCCAGAGATCCCAGACACGGCCTGTGTGGCCTACGTATTCGCGAACGAGCGAACCGGGGGAGACGGGGGAACGGGTTGGAGAGGGGCTGGATTGAGTGGTGGTGTCGCTGCTGCTCCTGTTTCGAGTGCCGAGGACTACGCCGAGCACCACTGCTAAGGTGACTAGGGCGAGAGCCAATGCGAGGAGAATCCAACGGAGGCGGGATTGGCTGGGTTTGGAGGGTTTGGGGGGATCTGCCGGGGTTGGGGATGAGGGTCCTCCTTCGACACCGTTGGAAGGACTTGCGACTGGATTTGTGCCTGTAGGTTGTGCTGTGGCTACCACTGACCCTCCCAAAGTTGATCCCGCCGGTGATGTTGTGACGCCGATCATGGATCCCTCAATTGGGCTCCCAGGGAACGAGACTTGCGACATGTGAGACGGATGGGTGGTGAACATTGGTGAATGCATGGGTGGCGAAAAGTGTTGCGGGACTGGAACGTGCACCGGGACCATGGGAGCTGGATAGTACTGATTTTGAGGCATGGACATGGGCGGAGGCGACATCGATATCGGCTGCGGATGAAACGGTTGAACGCCCGGTTGTTGCATGTAAGTTGGCCCCATGTATTCAACAGGAGGGAACATGACTCCCTGTGCCGAGTTGGGAGTCTGTAATCCAACGCTTCCAGAAAAAGCTGAACCATTTGAGAGAGGTCTTCTGTCGTTTGAGATTGAGACCACCTCTGAGGGTGCGTATTGCGCTTGTTCGGCTTGTGAGCCAGAGTGAGATGAGTAGTTTGAGATGCTAACGTGTTTCTGGAAGGATTGCTCTGAAAACCGCGCGGGATTTACGGGGACATATGAGGATGTTACGTTTGGGCCGACGTTCTCTGATGAAGATCCTGGTTGCGAGAGGTCGTTTCGGAGCGAAGAATAGGTGCTTTCGGAGACCATGGAAGGAGAAACGACACTAGCAGATGGGCTTTGAGTGCCAAGATAGGAGTCTCTACTGTAATGTGGTTGAGGTGAGGTCGACGTCGTGGGTGCAAACGCCGCAGATGAGGACTGATATGCTTGTGAGCTGACTTGTGAGGTGAAGGAGACCTCTGATAGCGCTCGACCTGCGTCGGTGGATGGTCCGCTGTTGCTGTTGGACGGGATTGGATCTTTCGAAACTGGAGATTGCGGGACTGGGACAGGATTTTTGGAATCCCTAGATGAAACCTGTTCTTGTTCGTTAGGCTGTTGTTGATGAGCTTGCGCATTTCCGATGAGAGGATTGACTGTGGCATAAGGCGGCGGTTGTGCCTCCGCGAGTTGACCGTCGTCTGCATCTTCCCCTGGGACCACCACCAACACCGAAAGCCCCAGAGCCCCCTTCTCCTTTTCCTGATCCACCACCGAGTTCCTCACTGAAGAAGACCAATTATTGTCGAAGCGACTTCCAATGTTCTCCAAAGGGTTGGTCAGTCGGGTCACTTTGAATTTGTTCTCCACGTATTGTGCTAACCGACCTCGTCCAAACCATTGTACGGCAGCATCGGATTGAGACTCTGAAATACGCGGATCTGTAATTAGCAAGGGCTCGTCGACACGGAAAAGGTCGATTTCGGGAGGAGATGTTCGCGAGGCTATCGCTGTTGGGAGCCGTTTGTGAACGATGTCCTTGAGTTGGGAGACGAAGGTGTCATTTGGGATTTGGACGACGAAGGAGCGTTCGGCGGGCTGTCCCAAGAGGAGACAGGTGAGCGTTGCGGTTTCGGACATTCTGTTCTCACGTCGACGGGAGGCACGGCGGTCGCTCTCTGCTTCTATGATCTTTCTGACCTCCTCTCAGTTTCTGTTCCGCCTTTGGTTCTGCCTCATAATTCAACCCAAGAGTGAATGAACAACAAAAAGGAAAAGCCCCACGTCGTGCAAACGCGAAGAAAGCCCCAGTGGCTTTGCACTATGTTTCCCCTTTTTCGTCAGTCTCCCGATCGATCACGTAAAACCAAGTGTCGATCTGTCCCACGATCAACAACAAGGTTTCAAAAGGTGCTCTGGAACCTTTGGAACTTCTGGTGCCCAGCGATCCCACAGGACATCGTCCCGGTCAACTGGTCAACGTTCGTCGGTGGGGTGGCATGAAGTTTTAGTTGTTTCATGGTTGGTTGGAAGGAAGAGAACATGTGTTGGTAACGAAGTATGTCAGCTCTCTGGACTCATGATTCACACTCGACTCTTTCGTGCTTTCAGGAGCCTGAATCGAAGGTCACCACCATTCAGGACAATGCCTGTCGTTCTAGAAAGGAACTCTCAGCTCTCCATGATACTTAGCGTGATGGCATGGATCAACGCCGCTGTTGAGCTGTTGAGGCTGTCTGGTTTACACGACGGAAACGAAAACTTGACAGGGAGAGTTGGAGGCGAGTTGCCGTAGAAGTCAGAGAGGGTGAGGACTGTGGCGAGGACGCCCATAGGCGACAAAAAATTTTCATCGTGAAAAGCGGAGTCAGAGACGGGTGTTGCAAGTTTTTTCCTCTCAAGTCGGATCTGGCTGAGGGCGCTCAGAGGGCGCTAGACGCTGACTGGACGGTGACTGAGGCTAGTGAGTCCACGAAACAAGGGATACAGTATTGATTTTCACATAAGAAGGCGGGTACGGTACGTTGCGGTTGTGTCTGGGTTGCTTTCTTACACCTCGTTGATCATCAACACACCTTCAACCTCAACAACAATGACACCCAGAAAGACGAACTCGTTGCTCGTGGGGGGAAGTGTTCTGTGTTTAGCGTTATCGGCGGCGTTGGCGTCCAACTCCGGCTTGAAGATTGACCATGAGGTCATGCTCGTACCGACTATCGGCGTCTTGGACAAAACGGAGGATGGACTAAACGTTTGGAACGTTACCCTCCACGGCCACATCTTCAAGCCGATGCGTCTGCCCCACTTCATCGAAAACAACTTGCACCGACTACTCGGACACGTTGAGGAGGACGACGACCGGGAACGTGCGAACCGTCGAGCAGCCAACTTCTATTCGAAAGGAATCGCCTACACGAACTTTGAATTTAGGATCATAGACGGTGATGGCGCTTCCACAACAATGTCCACGAACAACCCAACAACCATCACGGGGCTGGTTCATGACGAACTTCAGATCCAAACCGAAAAATCTGGTGGAATCCTCGAATACGAACTCGTTCTTGAGGAGGGGGATGATCGTTATTTGAAGGGGAAATGGATCCTCCCTGAACCGGAAGGATACAGTATTATCACTGATCTCGATGTAAGTCTCCTCCTCCTCATCGCAGGTTGCTGAATTCTCTTTCATTCGCTCTCTGGTATGATGGCATGCCTGTTCTGACATGTCCTAACCGTGTCTCCATTCTCTTCGTCCTAAAGGACACCATCAAACTCACCGAAGTCAACGTCCTGAACAAGATGTTGCGGAACACGTTCGCCTACGAATACAAGGTCATCGACTACGCCAACACCATGCTTCAGCGTTGGGCGGAAACACTCGACGCGCCGACCTTCCATTACATGTCGGGGACTCCATGGCAACTGCAAAACGAACTGACCGAGGGATTCATGGAACCATTCGGATTCCCTCAAGGCACCTTATCGTTCAGAGACGTCGCCATCCTCGACGGATCCTTCCTTTCTCTCATCAACAACAAAAACTTCTTCGACTTCAAAGTGAAGGTGATCGAGGATTTCCATAAGAGACTCCCACCCCGGAGGAAACTGATTCTCGTGGGGGACTCAACGCAGGCGGACCCGGAGGTGTACGCGCGCATTGCAGAGCTTGTCGACCCTGATCGTATTCAATGCATCTTTATCCGGGAAGTGAGCGGGGTGGACCCAGATAAGGAGAAAAGACTCAACAGCCCCGAGCGATTCCAGAAGGCGTTCAAGTCTGTGAGTCCCAAGAAATGGTACGTTTTCAAGAATTTCCAAGAACTTGAGGATGTGGACATCAAGAGCGGGATGTGCATCCCTCCGAACGCACGAGCGCAATGGCAGCAGCAACAACAACAACAGCAGCAGCAGCAGCAGCAGTTGCCGCAACAACAACAACAACAGCAACAGCAACAGCAGCAGCAGCAGCAGTTGCCGCAACAACAACAACAACAACAACAGCAACAGCAGCAGCAGCAAGAGCAGTGGTGGGAGCAATCTCAACAATCCCAACACAGAAGGCGAAGATGGCGAGCATAGATAATGGACGACTAATGGACCTGGTCCGCTTTTAATTTAGAAGATATCACATAGAGATTGTGAATAATCTAATAGACAACTAATAATAAATAAACGATATCCCAGACCAATCCCAGACAGTATCATCCAAGCTACGCAACCACTTCAAGTGTCTTGAAAGTTGGAAGTCGCGTCAGCCATTGCGTGCAATCGACCGTGCACCTGCAAAACTCCCCTCACAAAACAGTTCGAAATGCTCAAAGTTGGAAGTCGCGTCAGCCATTGCGTGCAATCGACCGTGCACCTGTGAAATGGCCCAAAACTCCCCTCACAAAACAGTTTGAAATGCTCAAAACTCAACTCCGGCAAAACAAACACGTGCAGAGTTGTGGTATACTTTCAAAAAAAGCGGTATGTTTTTATGGCAGACGCGAAATTTATTGTTTTCCACCTTTCCACGTTCTTTGGTTTTTTTGTTACCCAACGCATGCGCTGTGGGGAATGAAAAAATTCTCCATCAGCGGAGTGGAGCTGGCTGCAGAGACAATAATGGGGTTTGAAAATCTCTCAAGTCTTCAAATATACCTGACGGACAGCCGCACGGATCTGAGGGAAGGATTATCGAAACATCCACAAATTCAACATGCGACGACGACTAACCTCCGCGCTCACCTACGTTCTGGTCCTCTACCTGTCGTCTCTGGCCTTCTCTTCCGCGTTGAAGTTTGGGCTGAAAGAGGGCCACAATGTCCTTTTACTGCCTACAGTGGCGAGGGAAGCCGGCGAGGTCATATCCGAGCAAGGTGGTGAGCCCTTGAAAGTTTGGAATGTCACTTTACGCGGGTTCGTCTACAAGAGACTTCCCACTTTCAAAATGCCACGATGGGTGAGGAAGAAGATCGATAAAATCCTTGGAGGAATCACGAACCCGGCTGATAGGGATCGCGCCGACCAACGACTTTCCCGTTTCTACATTCGGGGGATTCCGTTCAGGAGTTTTGAATTGAAGGTGCTTGAGGAGGATGGGTCTGGGGAGACGTTGAAGACGAAGAAATCCAGTTCGATGACGGGGGTTATTAAGAACGAGTTGCAAGTCAGGTCGAAGAAATCTGGTGGGGTCTTGGAATACGAAATCGTTTTGCCGGACGGGGATGAACATCAGATCAAAGGGAAATGGATTCTGCCGGAACCAGAGGGATATTCTATCGTGACTGATCTCGACGTAAGTTCCTCATTCATTTATCCTCTCTGCCCATTTGATCTCCATCCAGAGGCAATTCGCTGACATCACACCTTTTCTAATTTTCTAATTCTAAAGGACACGATCAAAATCACCGAAGTCAACGACCGCGACAGAACTCTAAAGAACACCTTCGCCTTCGACCACAAAGTCGTCGACCACGCCAACATCATGTTCCAAAAATGGTCCGAAACCCTCCACGACAAGTCCCCGCCCACATTCCACTACGTTTCGGGCAGCCCGTGGCATCTCCTTCCCGAAATCCAAACCGGATTCATCGACCAATACAAATTCCCCGCCGGCACAATGTCCTTCCGAGACGTTTCCCTCTTCGATGGATCGATTTTCTCACTTGGAAATGATAAGAAGATCTTCAACTACAAAGTCAACACCATACTCAACCTCGGAGACCGACTACCCCCCGCAAGAAAGCTCATCTTGGTCGGTGATTCAACACAAGCCGATCCGGAAGTCTATGCCAAAGTTGCTCACCAGTTGGGCAGCGATCGCGTTCAGTGCATCTTCATTCGGGAGGTCAGCGGTGTGAATTTGGAGGAGGAGAAGAGACTCAACAGCCCCGAGCGGTTCAGGAATGCTTTCGAGGGACTCGATGTGAACAAGTGGCATATCTTCCAGCATTACACGGAGCTGCAGGATGTTGATATCAAGGGCGGGAAATGCAGGCCTCCTCAGTCGCAGCCGGAATCACAGTCTGAATCGCAATCCCAGTCGGGGCCCCAAACTCTGCCGGAGTCCCAATCCCAACCCGAGTCTGCTGCTCAGTCTCCGGCTCAGTCTCCTTAACCTCGACATCCACTTCCTTTGTTTAGAATAGAATTAGTAGAAATAACTTAATTTATTCTTGCATTTTGTATTGGTTTTTGGATTAGAAAAGCGTTAGAAAAGGTTTGAGTTAATATCCATATCGTCAATAAATGTTAGGTGAAAAGAAAACAACATGCGAAAACAATGGAGAGGTTTTTGTGTGACAATTCCGTCTGTTCACAATGTCAACCCACTTCTTGAAGTTCTTGAAGGCGTCAAAGGCCGCGCTTTTGAAGCGTGCCACGGCTGTTGTTTCGCAGCCGAATGACTTGGCCGACGTCACGGTTGTTCTTGGGAACGAGGCAGCAGGTATGTAGTTTCCTCAAAAAGGAGGGTTTTGTTCATGTTGGAGAATACAGGGGAGAACAAGAGGAACACTGTTGGCCCCGAAAACCTGTGGAAAGGACTAACGTGGTTTCTATCTCAAACGTTCCTTAGACCTCGATTCGATCGTATCATCAGTTTCCTTCGCATGGTACAAGCACATCCTCCACGCCCGAGCCAACACTCCAACCGGCCACGAGCGTCATTTCGTCCCAGTCATCAACATCCCTCGCGCCGACTTCCCCCTCCGAACAGAATGCACCTTCGCCTTCAAAACCAGTTTCGCATCCCCACCCTCACCCCCCCTCCCAACCACAAACGGAGAAACCAAGAACCAATCCGCCCCATCTTTGGGCGAGGAAATCGTCTCAAACTTGACCTTCATCGACGAGGTATCACTTGACGCCGTGTCTCAAAACAGCAAGCTCCGGTTGGTGCTTACAGATCATAATATACTCCCTCCGACGTTGTCCAAGTTTAATGATCTTGTGGAAGGGGTTTTGGATCATCACAAGGATGAGGGGATTTATACGAACGCTCAGCCGAGAGAAATCGTGCCGGTTGGGTCTGCGACGACATTGGTGGTGGAACGGTGGGAGGCTTTGTTGACTCGTGGACGTATTTTGGATGGGAATGACGATACGGTAGTTGATGTCAGCAATAAGAGGGACGTGCTCATCGATGGTCACTTGGCAAAGTTGATGCTTGCACCGATTCTGGTGGATACTATCAATTTGCGGACTGAGTTCGGCCGGGTTACGGATCGGGATAGGAAAATGGTTGATTTTTTGGTGCCTTTCATTACGGAGCATGAAAAGTTGGATGCCTCGTCACTGGGCCTTGCTGTACCGCGGTTCAACCAGGACGCTTTCTTTGAGTCTTTGCAGGCCGCGAAATTCGATATCACTCACCTGGAAACGGGTGATTTGTTGAGAAAGGATTACAAGGAATGGGTAATTGGCAACTACAAATTGGGGATCGGTAGCGTTGGTTGGCACTTGCAAGGCGCTGATGGATGGATCGAACGGGAGGAGCAGCAAGCGCGTGACAGCGAGACTGGCGAGCAGGGGTTGGAGGTATTGGAACGGCACATCAGGGAATTCGCGAACGAGAGGGAGTTGGATGTAATGGTCGTGATGACTGCATTCGATCATTCCAAAAAGGATGGGTCGGGGGATAGAGGATTCGAAAGGGAGCTGGTGGTTTGGTTCAACCAAGTTTTGCGGGAACTCAACACGGATAAGAAGATTCTGACTGCTCTTGAAGGAACGGAGGAGCTTCAACTCGAGAAGATGGACGTGGGTGATGATGAGGAGGTCTCTCTCTATTGCCCAGTGTCTCTATATCGACAGAAGAACATCAAACTTTCGCGTAAACAAGTACAACCCATATTACAGAACATTCTTTCAACAGTGTCGGTGTGGTAGGAACAGAGAATAAATAAATAAATAACAACAACCTCCTTTTTTTTCGTTCGTCTTTGTTACAGTCCGTCTTTGGTATTGATAGCATATATCGGCGTCACGAAGTAATATCCAAAGGAGGAAAATACTCCCGCGAACCCAAACAGGGACATGAATACCACAAAAGCTATGCGAGGATGAAAGGTCCGATCCAGCTACCAAAAGTGAATCGGTATTAGATCGAAGCATCAGATCTGGCGGTCCTCCAGGGGTAGAATCAACGAAGACAACGTTACCAGCCAGGTGGGTAAAAACGCAACACATACCAAATCAGGCTCGATGATCTTCTCCCCTGGCGACAGCTTTGGAATATACCGCAAAATCAGGACAACCGTCGAGAGTGCCGTGGCCGACGCAAAATACACCAGTCTTCACGCACCATATAACAGCGCCGCAGTTTTTGGAAGGTAGAATGTTGAGAAGTGAGTCATGAAGGACCAAACGACATCTACACGCCCTCTCCAGCCACTTCCCGTAGTCTATCAGTAATGACTTCACAACGCAAGGACATGAACCACTCACCCCGCCGCCGCACTCTGCGACATGCCAATACACAAAACAAGCAACCCAAACCCAACGAGCATCGACACAAAAAGACCCCACCCGACTCCAAATATGCGCACAGATGGTGACATTGTGTTTGCTTGTTTTGTTTCTTCAGCTTCAGGGAGAGAACCGGTTGGTGAAGGTGTGGGTGCTGTGGGGGATGCTGATGGTGGAGAGGCGAGGGATTGGGGATCGTCGGGGGAGGTTAGGTCTGCTGGGGTGGGGTTTTGGGTGGAGGAGAGGTGTGGTGAGGTGAGGAGGAGGAGGAGGAGGAGAAGGAGGTTGAGTGGAGGCCGCGTTCTGGACTGTGGTCGTCGGGATGTTGTGGACATGGTGTTTTCTGAGGAAGCTGAGTTTGAAGTTGCGGGTGACACAAAAATGCCTGGAGGTGTTTCAAAAATGCCTGGGCTGTTTAGTTGTTGGGATGGTTGCGAGCTGGAAACCTGGCTGAAAACCCTGTTAGTAAATGCATAGAGGTGTTCGAAGAAGAGGAAATTTGGAGAAAGTATGGAGGCATCAAGAGCTGAGAAGTTTAGGGAACTTCATCTGTTAACTGGAGCTCAAACTTGAAATGCCCACATTGCCGCTCAACGGTTGGAAGACACACTTCTTCCTTGCCCTAAAGTGATTGCGGGAAGTCATGGGCATTCACAGGAAAGTAAGGATTAGCAGAACTGTTGAAGGCCAAATGAAGGCCAGAGCTGTATTAGTAAAAAAGTAAACATTTTGGGCAAGGACCAGGCGAGGACCCAGCGGGTGATTTCAAGTCTTGCAGGAGGCTTGTACACGTATTACATCACCTTACACATCTTCACGGTACGTTCTATGGCCAGACCGATGGCGACCACGGCGACCTCCTCTTCAGAAGGCGAGGCATGCATCAGTGAAAATCACGAACTTCAACAAGAGGAGATTATGGCACTCAAGGTAACCTAGTTGTGCTGTCTGTCTTCACTGCATCATCTCGGTTTTATGCATCCTCACCATTGTGTCCGTCTTTCTGGAAAACAGTCCATTTATGAAGACGACTTCCATTACGAAATCTCAGAGGCGACATCCGAGGTCTATGGTACTCTGCAAGTCCACCCGTCCGTCCCCGACCAACTCGCACTCCAAGTACCCTCCTGGCTATCCGCATCTTTGTCTACCTCCTCACCCTCACCCTCACCCACATCACCCCGCGCAAACAAAAACGCAAGGTCATCCTCTTCAACAACGGATCGTGATGATTCAGCTTCCTCCACTTACTACGTTATCCAAAACCTCCCACCAATAACGATACGTTTTCATATGACACGGACACACCCGAGACAAGCACCGCTCAACTTTGCTATCGACTGCTTTTGGTTGAATTATTATCATCGGTCGAAGCTGAAGAGGAAGCTTTTGGATATATGGGAGGAGAGTAGGGATGTCGTGTTATTCAATTATGCGGACTTTTTGCAGCATGATGCGATGACGTTTTTGGAATTGATACCACCTAATGGTAAGTTGGGTTTGTGTCAAGGCTGCGGCGTGGTAGCAAATGAATCGACTCTGATTTCCGAATCTCTCTCTCGTTGATTTACAGAATTGACGAAACAAGGTGTTCAAATCTTGAAACTGCCACTGGCTACACGTCCGCCAGAGCACAAGCAATCGAACGGCAGCCCTTCTCGCGGCATGAATGGTTCGCGGGGCGGTGGCCAAAACCGCAGGAGCGATGTAGCCAGGGCCGAATACCGCCGCAAGATGCAAGAACAGATTATACAGGTATTAGACGGGATTTTGGCGTACGACAAGCGGACTGTGGCAGCCCAATTCGCGGCTGCACTACACGATTGCGGCATATGCTTTGAGACGAAACGCGGGAACCTTTGCGTACAGTTTGGCGCCTGCAAGCACGTTTTCTGCCGCGAATGCTTGAAGGATTACTTTTCGCTACTGATCAAGGAAGGCTCGGTGACATCCGTTAGCTGTCCCGACCATCAATGCAAAAAGCAAGCGGCTGCTGCGCAGAAAAATCCGGAACAAACTAATGTCGACGCAGACACTACAACTACAACAGCCGTGGCTCGCTTATCGCATGACGAGATACGAGAGATTGTGGGGCCGGCATTGTTTGATAGATACGTCGAGCTTGTGTCGAAACAAGAGTTGGAGGGGAGGAGCGATGTTGTGTACTGTCCCCGTCCGGATTGTCAAACGCCGGTCATCAAGGATCCAAAAGAGGAGAAGCTGTGCATATGTCCCAAGTGTCGATTCGCGTTCTGTTTTTATTGCATGAGGTATGTATTTACGAACCGCAAGTCTCACTCACACATCGCGTTCCACCTCGTACTGACTGAACCCTCCTCTCCCATACATTCGACTAAAAAAGATGCTGGCACGGTTACGCCTCATATTGCGCGATGAACAACATGCTCAAGGTGGTAGAAGAGTACTTGGCTGCTTCGCCGGCACAGAAAGCATACATGGAGAAACGGTACGGAAAGAAGGTGCTTGAAAAATGCAGCCGAGACTTCATGGCGGAAAAGGAAACGATACAGTGGAAGAAGGCAAATACACAGGCGTGTCCGGTAGGTCCCACTTACTCTCCCAATCTCTACATGCAACGTAATCCATCATCGAGGTTCCGACTGACATCTCTCCTCTTTTACACGCCTTCAAACAGACCTGCAACTCCGCCGTCCAAAAATCAGAAGGCTGCAACCACATGACCTGTCGTATCTGCGAAACCCACTTCTGTTTCCTTTGTGGCGCATACCTGGATAAGAGCAAACCATACACGCATTTCAACGATCCGCGCAGTCCGTGCAATATGAAACTCTTCCAAGGAGTTGTGTTCCCTGGTGGGCCTGGTGGGCCTGGTGGTGGTGAGGGGGCCGGGATGTGGGGTGATGATCCTGGAGAGCTGGATGACGGTGGGGATTTCATATTGGTTGAGGATGAATTTGCATGGATATAATCATTATTTTATTTTTTTCATATAACTCATAGATAATATATTGGTGTCGAGGTGCATTTAGTATTTTGTTTTGTTTGTGTATATTAGATTTGCCACGGATTTGCGAGAAGAATCACTCAACTCAACCTTTATGACTTGCTTTTGCGTATCCAAGTGCTCATCCGAGTGTGGGTTTGGTAGAGACGTTTCCTTTAGACAGACTACTATACTACTATCCCTGTTTTGGAAAGTGTGCCGGAGACGATGCAGGCTGCGATGTGGGCTGGTTCAAAAGACCTTGGTTAATATTTATGCTATTTTACACGTGAATTGCATACAGTGTTCGTGTTATGCTATTTCTATCTGAAGTGTCCGTGTTGGAGGGGTATCATGTCCTCTGATCTATAGGGGCGTATGATGCGTGTAGAGTTGTAAAGTAAAAATGCTCTGCGTGCCGTGTTTACCAAAGATAACACTTCTTCTCAGGATTCATCGGCGTACCCGCCCCACACTGGAACGCCTTCGCAAAAGCCTCCGAGTTCTGCAGCGTCCCCAACACCCTAAATCTCGGCGGCGAATGCACATCACTCTCCACCGCATCAGCCGTAAACTGCGGCGTAGCATTCGAGCACCACGCCTGCCCATACGCAACGAAAAACAACTGAGCCCTATTCAACCGAAGCCCCTTCTTACTTATCGGTGACGGAACGTACACATGCGAAGGTGCACCCTTCCCGGCTCGTTTCCACGCGTCCAGGGCGATCGCTGTCCCGCCGTTGTCTGCGATGTTCTCGCCGAGTGTGTTTTTGCCGTTGAGGTGGAGGGTGCTGTTGTTGCCGTCGGGGACTGTGAAGTTAGAGTATTGCGAAACGAAGCATTGGGAGAGATCGGTGAATTGTTTGTCGTCTTCGGGAGTCCACCAGTCGATTTCCTCGCCGTTGGGGCCCGTTTTGCGACCGTTGTTCTGGTGAGTTGGAGAGCAATGTGGTGTGTATGGGGAATGAAGAGAAGTTAACGTCGGAGTCCACAAAAAAACCACGCACTAAGAAATAGAAACTTCGCCCAGAAGCGATGAGAGGATGAGGGTAATACTATACTTACATCAAATGCGTGAGTGATCTCGTGACCGATCACGGAACCGATAGCAGCGTAGTTCATCATCGCGGGGTTCTTGGCGGAGAAGAAAGGTGGTTGAAGGATTCCGGCGGGGAAGGCGATTTCGTTTACTTGTGGACTCTGCAATGCGTAAGGGGAGAGTGAGAGGTTAGTCATACGAAGAATCGTTCGCCCTTACTCAAAACGCCAAAAAACCAGCACAGAAAACTCACATAGTATGCATTGACAGTCGAAGGAGGCATCCCAAAGTCCGCGTCTGAATTGGAGGGCTTACCAAACGGCTGAAGTCGCAGTGTCCTAAAGTTTGCGCGACTCACAGTCACGGCCGTTGCAAAGAAGTTGGTGGTGTTGACGGAAACCCCCGCGTATCGCGCTGCCAGAGCATTCGGGTCGGTGATGTAATCCGGGAATCCGATCTTGGTGTTTTTGATCGCCTGGAGTTTCTCGATCGCGTTTGCTTTCGTCTTCTTGTCCATCCATTGGTTTCTTTGGAACCGCTTCTCGAGGGCGACGCGGATGTTTTCGATCATCTCGAGGATTTGGGACTTGCTGTCGCCTCCGAATGCTTGCCGAACAAAGAATGACCCGGACATGAAACCCAAGCCGCTGTTTGACCCGCTGTTGAGCATATCCAAGCAGAAACCCTCCCGGTTCACCGACGGTGGCACGAATTGGGGGTTGACGAGTTTCTGGAAGCGTTCCCAAGGCGCTTGGAGCTCGCTGCCCATGAAAGGTGCTGCGTTGAAAACGGCGTTGAGGACGACGTAGTTTTGGATTGCTGAAGTCGAACCAGAGTCGAAAATCTTCTGCAACGTCTCGGTGAGAACCTTCATATAAGAGGGCATAGCGACTGAAACTTTAGTGACCGCAGGCACATCCCCACTCCCGTACCCTTGGGTTTCAAAGTACGCCTTCCAGTCCAAACCCGGATACGCTTTCTGCAACTCCTCCAAACTCATCTCCTGCTCCTTTTCATCCTCCGACTCTTGCGCCGCAAACGCCGCAGCGGCAAGTCCCTTCTCCAACTCCAAAACCCCATCCGCAAATGCCTCGAGTTCGACGCCGCTTTCGAGGTGAAGACCCAACATCCGGGCAATATCCCGAGCATAAGCTTTGGCGGCGTCAACCATCGCCTGATTCTTGTATTGCTGCAGGTTGAGGAGGAACGTTCTTGAGTAGACAGCGATGGAGAGTTTGTTTTCCTTGGTTACGGGTGATGCCTCGAGGTATGTGGTAAAGAAGGGGGCTGTGTTGAGGTTCGAACGCGTGAACGCCATTCCACGGGCAAGTTTCGTTGGGGTGAGCTTCTCTGCACTGTCTCTGATGCCCTCTTTGAGCATGAAACCTGAAAAAAGCAATAGATGGTCAGGATTTGAGAAACAGGACATAAAAAACGATGGGATTTGGAAGGCGGGAAGGCTGGAATGTAGGGCTGAAGAGAACGCACAAAAGAAATCGATCCAGAAAGCTCACCTGCAAGTGTTCCACTGCCTTGATTGCCCTTCAAGCACGATTCAAAGTAACCCCTGACAGTCTCAAGATTCTTGCGGTCTTGGTCGCCATTCACGGGAACCTCAACTTTGCCGTACAAGATGTCCTTGATCGCTGCCTTATTACGATCCGAGATAAGATCGAAGCTGCCATAGCGAGGTCGTCCGGCTGGAAGAGGGTACTTCTTTTGGAACCCTCCGCAGGCGAATTGATAGAAGTCCGAGCACTGGATTTCGTGAGGGGGGCGCCAGGAGGGAGGGGGGGTCAAAAGATGTGGAATATGTTTAGGATTTCTGTACGCACTGAACAAGGATCTCATCAACGGATTTGTCCAATTTTTTGGCCCAATTACATAAAATCCAAAAAATCCCTTTGTCCGAATCCAACCAGCGTTCGCGGTCTCTCTCAATTCCTTACCGGATCAGCCATCGTATCCATGAACGAACTCAACTCCGTGAAATCATATTCCCCACTGATAACCTTGGCGTCCTCCTCTGGAAAGTTCCCTGCAAATGGAACTGCGATCCTGGCATCTGGTGACGGTTCCCATCCAATGTTTGTCCTATGAAGGATGCCATCTTCGTCGACTGGTAGACCGAGAGCGAGATGGACGCTAGCGGTGGCGATGAGTGCCAAGGGGATCCGTTGTTGTTGGGGCCGCATCCCGAATAGCTATGAGCAGAGATTGAAGTAAAACGAGAAGGGGAGCAACCAGATATCCCGCCTTGATTTCTACTCCTTTTTTCCTCTGATGGGAAGAAAACATCAGCGTGGACATGTGGGGGGTGTCTCCCGTCGCGCGGCAGCTGCGGGGCACGCCAAAGGAACCGACGCAAGTGAAAGCATAACAAAAAGTTGCCGAATGTGGGAGATTTGCGCGAACACGCAAGATCCAGCGCCAGATCAAATGGGTGGGCTTGCTTGCTGTCTTTGCTGCATTGCTGCATTGTTCAATGATGTATGTTTGGGACAAAGTTTTCTCGTGGGGAGATCCCCCCTTCACTTCCCTCCACTTCCCTCCC
>JADGJF010000675.1:0-16287 GCA_027596845.1 Quaeritorhiza haematococci | reverse complement strand
CCTTCACCCTCATTCCCCACGGCGCTCACTCTCACTCCCTGCTGCCAATTAGAGTGCCCTCTGTTGACACTCACGTATTTTTAGTAGATAGATCCCGTATTACATCTTCAATGTCTTTAATTTCTTTCGGTGCCTCCTCAGTCAAAACTGTTGAACACGTCTTCCCAACAAGAACATCATCCTCAATACGGACAGCGATCCCACGATATTCCTTGGGATATTCGGGAGAGTCGGGGATGTACAGTCCTGGCTCTAGAAGACCGTAGTTAGTAGAAAGAAAGGAATGCAGCGTTAATTGAAACAGTGCTTAGATGATGCAAAAATGCGCTGCTGAATCAGAATTAGAAGGAGAGTTTGGGAGAACAGAGGAAATCAAAAGAACGTTACTGTTGAAACACATTACCAATGGTTACTGTATTCCCGTCCAAAAGCTTCCTCGATCGGCTGACGAGTGGTGTGTCATGAAGATCCATACCAATCCAGTGGCTCACATGGTGCGGATACAGTTTATGGATTTCCTTGTAAGGCGGGAGAGGGTACCAAGGGGCGGGCAAGGGACCTTCGGTTGTTAGGAATAACTGCAGACACGAAGCACCAATCTTGAACAGCATCAAAGAGCAGTTGTTTTTGGAATATTTTGTTTGTCGATATGTAGCAAAAGATGTCTCTCATATTCACCTGAGCGGTCACTCGCCTTTTGAAAATACGTTCGCACTCAGAGCGGAGCATCTTGACACTGAGATTCTGAATGTCGTCCAATGACATCATTGACGATTCTGTGCATTTCTGTGGTAATTTTCCAGACGGTAAGTTCTTGCCACCGCATGAGCATGCAAATTGAAATTCAACAAATGCGACGGCAAAAAGAAAGTATTGTTCTCATAGACCTACCGATATGCACTCCTTATTTGTTCGCAGCACAGCCTCGTATATCTCTGCCTGCGCTGGCGAAAAGCGTCCGTTGATGGGCCAGGTGCGAGTGATGTCACTGGCGTAGTGACCATACTCCTTTTGTGCGATTTATCGCGAAGGATTGAAGAAGAGAAGAAAAGGGATTACTACGGAAGTTTGTGATCGCGCATTGGTGTCAAGTAGAGTCAGCATGTTGACATGAGCCAGGAACAATATGACTCAACCTGATCCACCACATGAACCGCACAAGAGTTGGTTCTTCCAAAAAATAATCACAACGGAAAAAAGACTACTTACTGCGCCAGCATCCATCAAAATCAAATCGCCATCCCTAAGAATCAACGTTACAAAGATTAAAAAGGAAGTAACTCGGAAGACAAGGGAGCGTGAGAAATAATAACACAGTCGCTCTTCGTGATGGAGCACATCTGCATCGCCAATCCGATACTAACATCAACACCTGTGTGTTCATCACGTAGTGCAGAGTTAAGGCATTCTTCCCGCCAGCAACAACGGGGACGTAGGCTAGAGATTGCGCCCCCCTACGTCGAACTTCAAAGTCAATGAGGGCATGCAGGAAGTGCTCCGTAACACCCGGCCTCGTGTTTTGCATCACCTAAATAATCAAAGCAGGTTAGAACCATGCCAAATGCCACTAATACAGTTTCGCTCTTACAAACAATATCCAAAGTAGATTTTGTTTACGACTATAGTCCTCCATGCCACTTAAAAAAGGACGACAGAAAACAATACTCACGGTTGAAAAGGACTGCCCAGTCAAGCGACCGCATGTTCGCATAAGTGCCACCTCGGCCTCACTCTTCTGCAGTCTCAACTCCTGCAGTACAGGAGCGAGCTTCCGGATGTCTAATCTACCTTTCACAGCAATATCCGCCTCCCGTCCTGCTCTTGGGCTGCCCCTTCCACCTGACGTCACGACACCGCCCCCCCCGCCGAATCGAAGACCGCGTAGAAATGACGTTATGGATCCATCCCGCTTGGGGGCCATTGCGGCATGTGATGTTGACGAGGACGATGAGGAAGCAGAGGTAAGTTTGATATGATTTTCGCCCAAGACGTTGGTTTGCGTTCTCGGATCTATTGGAAGGTCTGTGTAGATTGAGATGGGGCTGGATTCACCCATCGTCACCGCTTCGGCTAGGAGTTTGTCCAAGAATTGAGGGAACGTTTCAATCGGGAGGGCCTAAGAGGGGGGGAAGAGTATAAGAGAAGGAATGTTCCAAATTCACATAATTTTCAGTCAAAAAAACTGTTCAGTAAGGGCGTTCTGATCCCCTCTGAACCCTTTACGCTTTTACCTCGTCTGCACTAAAAACGTTGACGGCATTCACAAGTCCGCATCGTGGGCCGTCCCATATCTCATTTTTCGGGTCACATGGACGAACGAAGAGCGTCATACGGTATCTTCGCGGCAATGACGAATCTCTGCGAAGCACCAAGACCACATCCGGTTCGTTGAAGCCACAAAGGTAGAGGAGGTTCGTGTTTTGATGAAACGGATAACTATATGGGGTTCCGAAAGAAGCATATACGTAAATACGTGAATCATCAGAAAAAGACAAACACACCACGTTCAAAAGATACACAAACCCTGTGGAAAACTTACAATATACCGTTTGTCATATATCTCAGTCCATATCCCGGAATAATAGCGATACTCCCTTCTGGAAGCTTCGAGATCAGTTTGAGCCTTCGCAACTCGTATTCATTTCGATGCAACCCCGGAGTGACTGTAAGAAAGGTGTTCATTCCATGCAAGATAAGTTTGGTATATTTGCATATGGGCAGCAGAATGCCCACGAAGCTCCGAACAGTGTCAACACGCACGTTCATTAGGTCCAAGCAGATGCGGATGTGTCTCAGGGATTGGTTGGCCGATCTTCACTGTTTGTTGTGAGGAGGTGGTGGTATGGCTGGGCGAAGGTGACGAGTTTTCGGATGCGTTGCACCCAGTTTTGATTGAAAATTGCCTGGAAGAAATGGCTGGTACTCCTGGCCTTTCATATCCAGAAGTCAATAAGAGACGGTGGGAAGTGAGTTCTAACGAGCAATGTTGCTTTTGAACGACGTGTGAACGTCGGCAATCCACACCTCAATAGTTTGACGGATTGAGAGCAAATCGATTTCCAACTTCGTACGAGGAATCCGTTCCAAATTCTGCTGCTATCACGATCCGAAACTGACTTCGATTCCAACGCCAACGCGAACTGAGAAACACCGATAACGGGCGAGCGTCCGGCTAGGTCCTGAGCAGCCGTCGCTCGTATCAAACCTGCAACATTCAGATTCCGACGTATCACTTACTGCCATTGAGAGATCGAGAAGCACAGGGGAAAAAAGCTGTCAAAACGACATACCTGTAATTCGCCCCTTTGCGCAAGGCATTTGTTCGAATACTTTCTGGCTGACGAAAAAAGGAAGGCGGGAATCAGACGGACGAACTCTAACTTTGGAGACAAAGGTACAACCAAGTGATTGATTTGGAGACAAAGGAAAGAACCAAGTTCCTGGTTGTTGCAGACGCTGATGCGAAGCCCAGAGAGGTTTTTGAAACCCTTCTCGTGGGTTACTAAGGTCGACTGATGCCCACAACGTGCATGACTTCACTTATCCAGCGTTCACCGCTTTTTCGTCTCGATTCATAAACTCTTTCCATCCGATTATTTCGTTCACTCACCACGCACACACGGTCTGAGTCCTGGTCTGAGTCGCTCACAGTTGTTCGACTCGGCAAAAACACTCGGGTGATACAGAGTATTATGGACAAAATCTCAATTTCCCTCTGAAATCGCCAACGTTGGTAAACATTCGAAATAGCGCGCGGCATGTAAAATATTTACGAAAGATTGAAGGCGGGAGCAGTTCATCTGCTATCACATCGGAAACTTGGTGGAACTTGGGTGGAACTGCTGAAACCCGTGAAGGAGAACAGGGACAAAGGGAAAGTGAGGAACTAATGGACCAGAAACTATTAGAAAGTAGACCGGAAGGGACCTCATTTCCACAAAAACTATCAGAGCTCTGAAGGACGCCTTTACAATTTGAATTCCAATAAGCAAAATGAAATCATTGAATAATAAGGACAAGTTCAAAATTCCAAACACGATTATCAAACATAGTAAATCAAAAACAGAGTGCGCCTGTTTTATTTTCCCTTTCATGTACGGAAAAACGGAAGCTGGCGGATCTCTACCATACGGAGTCTCCTGCTCCAATCTTTCTCCAGCATGATTTTCAATGCATGCAGTGCTGCGTCCGATATCGGCACACCTCCTGGCGTGTTTCGATGCCTCTGGATCCTCTTGCAAATATCCAACTCCAAGATTTCGGCGTCCGTCTTGAACGGATCCATCTTGAATAGCAGAACGTAAAGCAGCGTGCCCAAAGCCCAGACCTCCTGCGCTTCTGGATAGTAAGCTTCACCATTGACCGCTTCCGGTGCTGCGAATTTTTTGGTGCCATAGAAGAGCGTGCAGGTTTTGCCTGGTTCGAATTTCGTGGCAGAGCCGAAGTCGATCAGTTTGACCTCGCGAGTCTTGACGTTGATGAGGATATTTTCATCTATTCGTTGTGCAGGGGAAACGAGGAAGGGGGGTAAGTCGCATGTAGGTATGTCGGAAAACCGGATCATGTTCCATTGCCAATAGATAAGAGAAACAGTACCTTTCACATCATTATGGCTGTAGCCCATCAAATGTAGACCTTCTATGATCTCGACAACCTGCTGGAAAATTTCTCGTGAATCATCCTCAGGCACTGGCCCATAAAGTTCGATGTAATCGTAGAGGTCGACCCAGTCCTGCCCAAGGTACTCCATAACGATCACGAACCGCCCACCGAATTCGAAGTGCTCGATGTACCGGATTATTCCCCGGCAGCCCTCCTGATTGAACTTTCGCATAAGATGAATCTCCAGCGGAATTTTACGGCCTGTCATCGGATCGTAATGCCAGTGCCATACAGAGCCCTTGCGGATAAACTTGCAGACCACCGGAGACTCGTCTAAGACACGAGTCGCGAGACGGACTGTAGAATGACCTCCGGAGCCGAGCTGTTTGATGACCTTGAAAAGTGCATAGAAGTGACAATCATGTTGGTTTGTCAACTTTGCTCGTACCAGATAGGTCACAAAAAAACTGTTAAGCTTGGACGCGTTCATTACATACCTTGTACCTCGACTCAAACCGCTTCGAAGCTGCAATTGCCTTCGCCGCCTCCTCCTCGTCCTTGAACTGGGTACCTTCGGGGATATCATCCACCTCCGGTGAAGCGGGATCCGCAGCAGTGGTTGAAACAGGGTATTCCGCTTGCTTCTTCTTTTCCGCACCTAGAGATTCCCTCTTATCCTTCTTTTTCGCCGTCGTACCACTGGTTCCTGATACAGTGATGCCAGCAGCGCCCACTTTGTTGTCCTTGCTCCCTGAAATCAGCCTCCGGAATAAAGGAGGTGATCTTCGCATGAGACGACCTGTTGATGACGCCCTTTTGCCCGGTTTTCGGGGTGCGATGGAGTGTGTGGTTGGCGGATTCGGTACAGCTGGGGGGACATTGATCTCCTCTTTTGTCGACGATGTGGAAGCAGATTGCTGAGGATGGCTTTGGTGCTTGCGATCGCCGATCAATCTTTCCAGCACCGTTGGCAACGGAATCTCACGAAAACGTGCCCATTTCTGTTTGAAAGTGCTACTAGTGCTGAGTTCCTTTTCCTTTCCTTCCGCTTCCATCCCGGCACTCCTAGCAGTGGCTCGTATTGACTCAACAGACGGCGAAATCAGCGTGCTTTCGCTGATATACTGATTTTCCGTTGAAGACGTATAAGGTGAAAAGGATGAAGGTTGGTTTTTGCAATCTTTCTGGTGGGAGGGCGGAGATGCGTCTTCAAGAACATTGAGGGTGTGAAGGGACTGAGAAGGGAGTGACCGGTTGCTCTGTGACATTTTGTTGTTGCGGGATGCCAGATAAAGCGTTTCCGTTTGCTGTAAATTATGTTGCTGTTGATGAGGCACATCCGTGAGATCCAATTCATTGCTATCACTGTCATCGTTCGGCACCGAAACTACAAGGTTGTTGAAATTCTTCCATTTCTTCAGGCGGGAAGCGGGTCCTCCCCAGGATTTGGGGGACATGGAAGACTGGGACGAGGACGAGGAAGGAGAGGCAGACTTCTGGTTCAGAGGAGGAGAGAAGGAGTCATGCACAAATGAATCGAGGTCGTCTTCGTGTGCATCAATCGAGGCAAATCTGTCCATGCAGCCCTTCCCCCCTTCATGGTCGTTGGAGTTCTGTCGTTGGTGACATGCATCGTGGCTGTTGTCATTGAAGGTCTGCCCGGAATCGGAACATGCCATACGGCTGTCCCTCAGAGAATTAACGGCCGTGCTTGTGGAATCCCGTATCGTTGTTGTGGTCGTTCCGTCAGTCAAATTCAAAGTCATCAACGTCAGCTGCGATTCCCTCTCCCCGATTGGGCTGGGCTTGTCCTTGATAGAGGGCATGGAGCTGTAGCCTTCGTCCAATATCTTCAGCTCCATCCCGCTTAGAACGGACGGTTTTGCGGTTTCAATAGTTGTCATGGCTGATTTTTGTTGTCGCTGACTGGTTCTGGGTTTCAAAGAGCTCGAAGAGAAAAAGATCTAGTTCCTGGCGTTCGTCGATGAAAAACGTGGACGTTGCGAATTGTTTGCGATTTCTTTTATACTGCTCGGGACAGACAGAGAAAGAAGCAGCAAACTTTAGTTAGCATTCAATACAAGCGGTATTTGTTTTTCAACGGCAACATCCATCCGATTGAATAAATACATCTTTCGTTTTTCGACTCTACCTGGGGCAATTTGAATCGAAGTGATCCTAAGAATCGAGATCCTTTCTGCTAACAACCCTCGCAAAGGTCACTTCAGGCGAAAGGAGAGGAAGAGCGATTGGCAGGAAAAGGGAAAAGAAATGCCCGACTAAGATATTATTGATGAAGCGGTCGATATGAGATACTCTCGGATGCGGGAACCTGAAGATGTTTTTATCTGACTGACAAAACAAATGTAAAGAACGAATGTGGTCCTCTGCAAGGGTTCGGAGGCCTAAGAGCTCTTAGGGGGATAGGCAGCGGATGCAAGTCTTGAGGAGGCACAGGAGAGTGTATGGATCAAAGCGAAAAAAATAAATAAACATTCAGTAAACTCACCATTGTAGTCTTGTTGAGGTTGAAAGGTGATTGAATCGAACCCTCTGGGCTTGCAGGATCTGCCAATGTGTGACAAGCATGATTGGTCAAATCAACAAGGACCTCAACAAAACAGGTCCTCCCACCCACCTCCTTCCAGCAACCTGCAGCCATCCTTGTTTCTTTCTCGCTCTCTGTTTCTCTTTCTTTCCACTTCCATTGTTTGCTTGCTTACTCTCATATCCACTCAATTCAAAATATCTGACCATTTACCCACTATTTACTTGGGAGGTTTCGTGACTTCAGCCAATCTGCAACGTTAAGGATGAATGTGTTTTTGTCGGGAATATTATCCGAAACCGTGCACTTTGAACCTTGTCTATCGGCCTTCACCCGCTTCCAACCTCCAAAGATGAGGTCAACTGCGCCCCACGCTTCCCGCGTTGAAAATAGCAGAAATCCGAACATTGAAACGCATGCACTCGACTGATTCCTTTCTCACGATTGCACAGGTTTTCTGAAGTGTCGATGGCAACCAGCACCCTCTTTTCGAAGCGTGCGTTTTCCGTTAGGAAAGTGGATTATTCGGGTATTGGCTTCTTAGGGACTCGTGAGGAGAAGCGAGTGCAGAAAAGGGGAACGGGACTGCCTTCGGTCGACAGAGTTCAAAACGGATTGTCAACCGGCATGCTCCTTTAGCCGTTCGACCCAAATATGGAAAGAAGACCGAGAGCGATTACTGGTTTATCTCCGACTGGAAACCACGTGGGAAAAAGAAACAATAGTGCCAGTTGAGGGGGGTGTGGAGAAAGAACATAGTCCGCATCTTCAGTCCACCCTCAATCTGAGCAAAATATTTATTGGCAAGGGAAAAACTACGGAGCGAAGCAGTGGACGCCGTTGAGGTCTAAGATGTACAAATAAAGTACCCCGGAGACTCGAAAGGTTCTTTCTTCTGCAGGGGCACATAACCGAACCCATTCCACCTTCTCCCCTTCCCCCGCCGGGCACTTAACCTCCGTAGACTTTACTGCCCGCATGATCGGATTAATAGAGAAGACGTCGAGCTCCTGGAAGTATCGAGGCATCATTTCACACATGCTGATCTTGCAACCTCACTTCTCAGAGCGACGCTCGCCCTCAACTACCTGCTCATATTCCCTTCTTTTGCTCCGCCATCGCATCTTTCCACGTCTGCTTGCTGTAATTCGCGTTAAACTGTCCAAACACTTCCAAAGTGGTCCTCCCCCCCCACGGCCAACCATACTCATGATTCGTCGTAGGTGGAAACGCATAGTAATCTTGCGGTCCCGAACGCTGTGTCTGCCAGAGTTTTGGTTTCGGGTGATAGTCGTAGGCAGACTGGTATTGTCCTGCGGAAGTGGAATTGGTGGAGTAGGGGTAGTGGGATGAAGCCCGTGCTGCTGAGGGCGATGACTTGGCTGATGCGTTGCTTGGGTCGGTTTGGTGGGAACAAGGGTTGGAGGGTGCAGTTGATGTTGAGCCCCTTTTGCCAAAAGTGTAATGATGACCTGCTCCAGGTCGTGGCTGCGGCGGTGGTGTTTGTGTGATTTTGAAGGTCGGTGGAACGTAGTCTGCGGGCGGTGTGGGAGGTTTAGGAGGAGTGCTGGCGAAGGATGGAGGAAAGCCGTTGGGCGGATTTATGATATTGAAGGGCGACCATTTGTAGTACTGCAGGGTTTCAAGGCAAGGGAATGAAACAAAACTCTTTAGTTCATGATATCCTTTTGTCCTCAAATAGTGTAAGCAGGTGTAAACCATAGCGAAATAAGACAAAAGTCAATCAGGTCACCTTTGGTTTTGCGGGATATTTGTCCGGCGCATCAGGTCCCATATATAATTTCGGGTCGTTCATGAAAGTCCATTTCTCACTCCATTCACTTTGTGCCTTCATCTCCTTTGCGACCCGATCCACCCTGATCCGTTATCGGTATGAAACCAAAGCAGAAGTACCCACAGGCAGATATTGGAGCAGTTGGTTATGGGCGAAAGGAAAGGAGGGGGAACGAAGGAATGAGGTGTGAGTGAAAAAATTGATAGTGTTTCTTTCGTCAGGGAAGTATTCATCGTTCACAAATAAAAACATTTCTCTTTTCGGGCGGTCTTGCAAAGTGTTCACGTGTTTTAATGCTTTGAAAGACAGCGTTAAATCACCACCTCCTGTGGGGTGCCTGGTTTCTCCACCCTTCGAACATACCAGCTAGAGTCATTCATCATCGCAATGACATCCCGTTCCTGATTGCTTTGCAGATGTGCGTGCGAATTACTGCGTTGTTTGGGATCAACAACATATTTCGGTTTTGAAAGCCGCGCCGAATTCTGCCGTTGTTGCTCCTTCAACGATAACGATTGCTTTTGAGGCGCCGCCGTGGAGGAACCCTTGACACCCTTGTGGCTTTGTTGCTGCTGTTGATGCCGGGGAAGCTGTGAGTGAGCTTTGTGCGTGGCCATGATGGATGAGGTTAAATTGATGAAGGGAACGGAAACACTATTTTTTCGTTCTTTTGAGGTTTCGGAGATATGTTTTTGAGTATCACACCGTCAGACGCAAAGACGTTGAAGGGGGTGGAAAAGGTGGAGCTGGGTCGATGTGTCTTATCAACGATTCTTCGCGGCAAAACCCAATTCATCAAAAACCCATAAAGCTGATTGAATTACTCTGTCGCTAACAACTTGACGCTGACGGAAGGCTGTTGTGTTGGCGTACTTTGAGGTAATGGGACATCTCCCGAAAAATGAATAGATGGCGGATTCGCGGGGACCTCATCGTAAGAATCAGAAATGATCCATCTCTCCTGTCCATTCGAATGTGAAAGGCCTCTGTTTGTTCTCCAGCCGTTCTTTCAGAACTACGTTTCCTTAGTAAATACTCAATGTTGAAGAAGAAGCAAAGGAAGGCGGTCAAATAATATACAAGTGCAGGAGGCAAAATGTTGTTTGTTTGTATTTTTCATCGCAGGTTGACAGGACGATACCCAATCAAATGTTGTGGTGTGATTCGTATCTCCTTGATACACATTCGCACTATTTACATGAACAAACGAACCCTTGAGCCACAGCTCCTTCCGAGTTTCAATGCGGAAAGCATCAAGCGGGCATCAACCAAAACCGCCATGAATGAGAAGATACGCCACTCTCGTTGACGTATCGTGTCAGTGAGAATCGTCGTTGTCGAGCGTCAATGACCCATGGCAGCTGCGCTTGTAAGAATACTGGGAAACCCTCTATTTGCAGTTTGATGCTGATGTACCTCCACATACGCAGGGAACTGTACGGGAAATATGTGTGTGGCTCATCAACGCAACAATAATGTCTGACAGTCTTCGAACGGTGATCAACGGGTTGAACAGCAAGCCTGTGCACGCCGAGACTAAAGCCTGGATGATTCAAATAACCAGAAAAGTTAATTGACTGTTTCGTGCTTTCCCGAGACGAATTCGATACATATCTGCTCGCCCCGCTGGTTTGCGGTCACCGTGGGGGTCTCTCTCACATCTGAACCAATGAAGTTGATGTGTTGTATAACTACGACAACAAGTGTGTAGACGAGGATGATGAAGAAGACGCTGAGGATGGAAGGGTTTGATGGTGAGGGTGCGAGGATGTTGGTGAAGATGATGACCCGAAGCCATATTCTCAAAGTTTGACGCATCCAGCACTCGCTTCCCAACTACTTTCAAAACATTGAAGTTCACACATATGTACGCACAACTCACCTCAGAAGAAACGCTCGTCGACGTCGGAAATTTCGTCCACTCAAAGCATCCTTGATGAGAGCAACCTTTCGTCAGAGGACTCATCCCCAGATGAATGGCAGCCACAACGTAGAACTGGGGGTCTGGTTTTGTACCAAATGAAGGTAAAACACCTCGCCGAGATTTTGCTTCGCAATCGACCTTCACCTCGCTTTACCTATTCGAGTGTTTCAACGGCAAGCGATCTAAGATGCTGGCGCAGAAAAGACTGATCCTCGCCTGAGAAACAGTGGTGTTTTATGAAGCATAACGAATCAGCCAGCTTCCTCGTCCTCGCGAACTAAAAGCCCTCAACAACTTGCAAGAGCAGATCACTTGCTAAGGTTTGGAATCCGAGAAGATAATGGGGTTGAGGAGTTTCACAAAAGCAGGGGAGAAGACACGTCCCATGTTCGTCTCCCTTCACCCCCTCTTGAGGGTCTCTTTCCTTCCCCGACACCAATCAACATTTGAGCACCTGTGGCGCCTTTTGCTCGAAAATACGCTCATATCTGTGTTGTACATCTTCAAAACAGATCATCTTTGACCTCTTCAAACACGGATGACTGTAAATGAAGAGCCGCGACGTTTGCCCTCGAATATGTGAGATCGAAGTGCCAAAAGATGGACGGCAACGAGTTGCTTCAATCAAGGCCCGGCCAAACGCCCTATGATGCTCTTTATTTCCTTCTTTGTTGCTTGACGCCGCTTGATTCTCTGGCGAAACGCAACCCCATACCAGCCAAAAAGCAGCAACTTCTTTCTTGGCTTCGTACAACCACAACCTCTTGCACGCCATTCTTGCACACCAACCCTTTTGCTTCCTCATGACCCCTCTTTCTCAATCTTACACATCTGTTTTCAACAGCTGCGAAGGTTGCGAAGAAGCTTGCTCCAACGTATGGAAATTTGTCGTCGTGCTCTCTGTGGTGGTCGTTATGGTCGTGGCCGTGGTGGTCGTGCCAGTTGCAATTGGAGGTTTGTGGAATCGCATATATAGCACCATGTTGAGCCAGCCGGATGAATTGACTGATAGAACGACAAGGAAGGCTGTGACGAAAGGGTCTATTTCAGTTCAATATTTGGTAAAGGTTTGAATGAACGAAAGCTGATGAAGGAGTTTCTTGGGCGTGTTCATTTTGCCGAGTAATGTTATCTGAAATGCAGGAATTGCGGTGGAAGCTTGGAAACCGGGAGAAGAATGCGACGTTTCACGGAAAACGTTCCACAGAAAAGAAAGGAAAGAAAGGACAGAGGAAAAGGGGTGGAGACTCAACTGCAAAATATAATCCATGCATGGCAAAAACGTGGTATTTGGGTCCAAATCTGCACCCCCGTATGCGCCAGAAGTTTTTTTAGCAACTCCTGGGTTGCATCCGACACTTCTGTCCCCGCGTTTCGCAAACCAAAACTAACGCCCCCAGGGATTTTCGTGGCCACATCCGCTGCTACTGGCCCGGATGTTATCGTCCCTGTCTTGGACGCTTTCGAGGAACTAGCAACGTACACTCCGTTCATATCAAGGTTTTTGCGGAGGAAGTCGATTTTGCGGTACACGAAGGCGTAGCAAGTTGCGGAAAATGTCGCTGAACCCAGGGCAAACCAGCCCCTGAACTGATACAGGTAAACAAACTGTGTTGGGGCGGGGAGTGGCAATGGGGTTGAGGGTGGGGAAAATAAAGGTTAGAAACGAGGGGAGGGATTGTTCATATTGTCGATGTGATGGCTCGATGAAATGAATATTCTGGGAGGTATGTACACGTGAAACAAACAAACAATTCACCGCCGGACCCTTGTGCGAAAAGAAACACCAAAAATGTTCCGCTCCCCAACAGTCCAACCACCACGCTGTTGTAAAACGACATAGAACCGAAGAAGTAACACAATTAATAAACGCCACGGTGCGGTGCTTTACGCCTCAGTCAAATCTTAAACTGGAACGAGACTCTCTCCTTGCCCCGCCACGAACAAAGGAAGTATGACGAAAAAATTCCCTACCAATCAAGACAAACGAGATCGCAGCAACTCCCGACACAACCCACAAATACACATCATAGTATTTATGATCGAAAACCAAATGCGAGCGGTAAACCACCAAGAAGATGCTTAGGGAAATGAAGTTCGCCATGATGAAGCTTTCGAAGAGAAAAATCTACATTTTCCGATGTGGCGAAGATAGGGAATTTGAAAGTTTCTGTGTGTATTGTAATTTCTATTAAGCAAGCATTCTCGGTAATCAATTTCAGAGTTGCAATTCGTAAGAAGCGGGCGATTGACGTACCCCCATCAAGAACGCGATCGTCTTGCATGCTGTTAGAGATCCAAAAGTTCCGGTTGTAGCAAAAAGACGTGATCTAAGATGCGCGGGTCCAGGATATGAGGCGCGGTTCATCATGAGGTTGATAAGATATATAAAGGTTTTGAGGTACATTCATGCTGACGGGAGCACCTTGGAGATGCCAACATACCAAATTAATGCACAGTCGACCAGCCACAGTCAAGTATTGCTGTCTAAGGAAGGGAGAGAAAGGAAAATTCAAAATCTTCTGTTATGAGGAACTGTTGACCACGTAAGTCTCATCATCTTCATGGCAAAAAATCAGACCACCGCGACTTCCACGAACTCACATATATTGGAAACCTTTCCGCCAGTGTTTTGTGCCGACGTTTGGACATCCCAAGGAATATGATATACGCAGAAGACAAAATGGATGCTTGATTCGCCATTCATGATTGACCCCGCCACGTGCATCGACAACACGAACAAAAGCACACCAGAAAAGCCCGATTACCGAAGTATGGTGATTAGCCTTTCTTTTTCAGAACGTTACCGCGATATCGATTTCTTGTGCCCTCTTCGTTCGGGGACAGTTGAACTACTCACCCAATATTATGACAATTCCCGCTGCATGCAGCACATGCAGCCCGAGGCGATACCTCATTCTCCCATACATTTTTGGCAGCGGGGTCGGCCATCGCGAAAAAATCAGGCGAAACACGGTGAATTTTTCTCGAACAACTCGCGAATATGAGCCAAAGCGATCTGCATCACTGATATCTGTATTTGCCGTAATGTGCACCCCATTCCTGCGCACATGTGAGAACGAACAATAGAACGAACAATGCAACTTGAGATGGACGGACGGGCAAGGTTTGAAACCAATCATTTTGAAGCAAAGTGGGGGAAACCAATATATTTAAAAAAGACCGGCTACTACATATCGCCCTTCATGACAGACCGTGGTCTGGACCGCGTGCGTGCACAACACATATGAACGCAACAAGACAAAGCACAATTTCCAAATGTGCTTTTTCGGTTTTCCTTTAGAACGCGATATCCATTTCTTTTGTCCTCTTCTGTCCGAAACGGTTGAACTACTCCATATTATGACAATACCCGCTGCATGGATTGGAGGTGATAACTATGTTTGTGGTAGCTGGGTCGGCCATCACGAAAAACCCGGCGGAACACCAATGAATTTCTCAAAAAACCAAAAAAGCTATGTGGGTCTCTGATACCATATTGCACCAATGTGCTCCCCATCCCTTGCGCAACACGCCAGAACGAACAATGCGAATTCAGATCGACTGATGGCAAGGGTGGAAACCAATCAATTCGAAGCAGAAAGAGAAAAAACCAATAAATCAAAAAAACACCGGGTACCGAATATTTATGCAAACAAGAAAGGACGCGAGGGTGACCATGACCTTTCTGTTTCTTCTACGTGGATCAAGATTATGCTCAAGAAGACGAGTTGAGTCCAAAAGAGGCAAAGATGAGGTAAGGCCCATGTACCCTTTTTGCGCGATGTCTCTTGACAGTCAGAATGGCCAGACAGTCGACAACCAAGATGGGACACTATTCACCTGTGACGTTTTTCATATAATGGACTGTATCACACGTATATTTCCGAACGGGTGTGCTCTAAATTCTATTCTACGCATCTGTTTTCAGCACCTGCGAAGACGGCACCAAAACATGAAAATTTGTCGTAGTGCTCGCGGTGGTGGTGGTGGTGGTGGATGTGGCGGTCGTAGCAGTGGCGGTCGTGGAAGCAGGTGTGGGTTTGTGGAATCGCATATAAAGCACCATGTTGAGCCAGCCGGATGAATTGATTGATAAAACGATGAGAAACGCTGTGACGAAAGGGTCCACTTCTATTCAATGTTTGGTAAAGGTTTGAAGGGAAGTTGACAAATGAGTTCACGGTATTTGAGAGGCGGGGGTTGCGGTGGAAGATTGGAAACCGGAAGATCAATGCGACCAAACACAGCAAAGAAACACATGGTGAAAAAGCGGTGGAGACTCAACTCGAAAATATAACCCACGCATGACAAAAAATGGGTATTTGGGTCCAAATCTGCACCCCTGTATGCGCCATAAGTTTCTTCAGCAACTCATTCGTTGCATCGGACACTTCTGTTCCCGCTTTTCGCAAACCAAAACTACCGCCCCCAACAGATTTCGGGGCGGCCACATCAGATGTCACAACTAGCCCGGACGCCGTTGTGCTTGGTATTGGTTCTGATCTGGACGCTTTGGAGGAACCTGCAATGTACACTCTGTGCATTTCGAGGTTTTTGCGGAGGAGGTCGATTTTGCGGTACACAAAGACGTAGCAAGTTGCAGAAAATGCTGCTGAACCAAGGGCGAACCAGCCCAAGAACTGATACAGGTAAACGAACTGTTTATTGAGGTACGAGAGACGGTGGGGTTGATGGGTGGGGAAGTCAGATGGAAAGAAGGTGAAAAACGAGGAGAGGGATTGTTGGAATGTCAATGTGATGGCTCGAGCAAATGAATATACTGGGAGGTGTACACCCGCGTAAACCGTCAGCTCACCGCTTGACCCCTGTGGGAAAAGAAGCACCAAAAATGTTCCGCTCCCCAATAGTCCAGCCACCATGCTGTCATAGATACGAAAAAGAACCGTGGAAGATATACACTGTCAATAAGTGTTTGACGCCAACGACATCGTGCTTTACTCCCTCTCTACAAGAACGAGACTCTCTCCTTGTGCAGTCCCAAACAAAGCAAGTACGAAAAGAAAAACCAACCATACCTATCACGACACACGAGATCGTGGCAACCCCCGACACAACCCACAAATACACATCATAGTATTTATGATCAAAAACTAAATGCGAGCGGTAAACCACCAAAAAGATACTCAAGGCAATAAAGTTGGCCATGATGAAGCTTTCCAAAAGAAGAATCTTCGTTTTGGTTTGGTGTGCGGAGACAGGAATTTGGGAAGCCATGTTACCAAAGTAATGATCTAGCTGTACATGTGAAGTTCGTAAGAAGAGAAAAGAAATGACGTACCCCCATCAAGGATGCGATTGTCTTGCATGTGGTTGGGGAACCAAAAGTTCCGGTTGCCACAAAAAAGACGTGATCTAAATGCGCGGATCCAGAAGATGCGGGGGAGAGGGGAAGGA
>JADGJF010000674.1:0-16300 GCA_027596845.1 Quaeritorhiza haematococci | reverse complement strand
CCCCCCAACAGGACACGCCCCCACATCCATAACAAACGCCCTCGTCTCCATAGACCGGTCAAATCGTGTCCATCCCAAAAGGAGCAAGTCCGTGCCACTCAGTTCGAAGGGCGGTGCGGGTACAGAGGAAGCTGTATCCACAGGTGGTAACGCGGTGTTGGTTTTGTTAGTGACATCTGGCGCAGAAAGCGCGACGGGTTCGCGTTCACCTTGCTCCGTGTCGGTTTCTCCTCGCGGTGCTTGAGTGGCGGGGGTAGTCTGAGTTGGTCTTGATTCGCTGGGTGGTATGAGCGTGTATGTGGGAGATTGTTCATCGCATGGAGAGGGAGAGGCAAGAGAAGCCAAGTTCGAAAATGAACTGGAGCGGTCAAATAGTTTTCGTAAATGTGGGGCACGTTTGGTGAGGTTTCCCGCACTGCCTGTTGTGGATGTGGATGATAAATGTGGTAACGGGAACGAGACCGTATGTGTGGACGTGCCAACAGCGGCGGCGGCAGACGCAGCAACAGCGCCAATCGGTCTGCCATTACCGGTGCGTGCTGAAGTGTTTATGATGTTGTTGTTGTTTAGAATGCGCAGATCGACTGACTCGCCAGAGTGCAATTTGATGGTGCGGGGGTATGTGGTTAGGAGCCGGTGCACCAAGTCCACATCTTCAGGGTCGATACCTCCCTTCTTAGATCCAGGACTTTGTTGAGGCGATTTCATCACAGATTTGAGTGCGATCTCTGGGGTTGTCGCCGGCATCCCTGAGACAGACCCAGAGACTTCCAGAACTGTATCCTCCGACACTGCACGTCCAACCGGTCCACCTTCTGTTGTTTTCAGGCCGGTTTCGCCATTTACAACACAGGCCGCAGCCGTCGCACTTTCACCTGCAATACTCACGCATGAAACCAACTCAGGCAACGCTTCGCTCAGGAGGTCAGAAACAATATGAACCTCGACCCCGTCCACATCCGACACGCCCTCATCACCCCGCACCCCATCATTGCGCCGCCGCCGGAACCCAACGCCTGAAAAATGTAACGCAAGCAACAACGCCTCGCGATCGTCTGCCATGATTTCGAGATCCCCATCACCGCTGCCAACATCCCGATCAGAACATCCCATAAGTACAACGATGCGACGAATATCCCCTGAAGTCGGGTGCACCAACTTCCCCGTTCGAGAGGATAGCAAGGTAGGGGGACCGTTGTTATGGGGGGCTGCACTCCAGGTGTTGTGATTGTTTTGATTGCTGTAAAGCATTCGATGGGCTGTTCCTGTTCCTGAGAAAAGAGGCAGGAGAAATGATGACTGGGTGCGCTCCGTGGGTTGGTTTTGGGGACTTGTAATGCGAGGACGGTCCCTCTCGAGAAGGAGTGCAGTGGTGCATGGCGTGCGCGCCAAAACATTCTCAATCGTGGTCGCCCCCATCCGAGATGCATGATGCTGGTGGTGGTTGCGTTCCCCCCCATTAGCACCTATACCTGAAGAGCTGTTGCGCCGGCGATGTCCGCGATCCGCCCTTTCCTCCAAACTCGACACCGAAGAATGCATCGAAAAGGATGAGTTGTTCCATAACGGCGCAGGAGGCCCCACGAGCGACACAGGCAGTGGGCGGAAAGGTATCAACAAAAGCACTGCTTCAGCCTCAGCCGCCGTTCCCACGATGTTCTCTGCAAACTCCACCGGTGGCACGACGGCAACGTGTGGAGTAACTTTGACCTGGTTCAAGCGGCAAAACATTTGGAATACATCGATAATTGGATCCCAACGCATTGCTTCTGTCCCTGCCTCAGCAGCGAGAATAACGGCTGAGGTACGATCTGTGAGGGGGATCAGGCGGAGGACGTCTAGGGAGAAGGCGCCTGGTAGGAGTTTTTCTTGTTCGCCTGATGCCGATTGTTTGGATGGCACGACAGGTCGGCTACGTCGTAGAAGCTGGGTAAGTGCCATCATCGGTGCGATGGTTTGAATCTTTGGCAGCGTCAGAAGGATACGGAGGGGCCTCTCATCCTCTTGTGGGGAGGGTGCGGATGAGCCGTCCTGATGTAATTGGAACAGGCCTGGTAAATCCTTGGTAGAGGGCGGAGCAAGGGAAAGGTTGGTGCCGACACCGGCTTTGGAGCCGAGGTAAAACGACTTTGGGTAGATCCAGCTGACAACTGGCATAGTCAAGAATGTCGTAACGAGCTGAAGAAGACGATCAAGAGAGTTGTGAGAAAACCATCATACGAGAAAACCGCGTAGCGGGATACATCTGGAATTCTGCAGTCTCTGCAACTTACCGCCATAACAACCATGATCGTGAACTGTAGAATCAAACGGAAGAGAGGAACGTTGTGAGGAACGTTGTGAGGAAAGAGGCCTAGGAGGAAAATAGGGATGGAAGTGTTCTGGAAAAATCGCTACCTACCACACGCTCAGTGATGACCCCGGCTGACAACCCCAGGTTGAGAACAATCAGTTCCACGAGCCTGTAAAGGACATGAATATTGTTCGGTTAGCTCGTTTTCGATGAAGAAAAGATAACATCCGAGGCGACATGGCATGAATTTCACATACCCTTTAGTGCTCATCAAGAATCCAACAGTCCACGATTCCCTCCAACTTAACCCGCTCGTTCTTGCTGCCAAAGAACAGCCGACAACCTTGCCGGACACAGCAACAGCAATGACAAGCAACACCATCCCCCATGATTCTCCATCTTTCAGCTGGTCAATACGGGTATTGAGCCCGGAGTAGGTAAAATACAGCGGCAGAAACAAGATGGTAACAAGATCCTCTATCTTTTCAGTCAATTTGACGGCAAATCCGTGTTCGTGGGGCATGATGATTCCCGCCAAGAAGGCTCCGAAAATGGCATGTACCCCCACGATCTGAGCAAAGGCTGCGGAGATAAGCATGACCACGAAGATGAAGAGGACGGTGAATGGTGAAATGTCGTTTGCGTCTTCTTGGAGATCCTTTCGAGCGACACGGAGGATGATTGGTCGGACGGCAAACCAGAGCACCAGCGCCCACGCGACGACACAGAGGAACACGTATAAAGCCATGGTAGAATTGGCGGGGTTGTTAATGAGGGCGACAACGAGGATCAGGAGGATCCATGCCATTGCGTCATCAACAGCTGCGGCTGAGATCGTGGCCAGTCCGACCTTTGTGCCGAATAGTTTGCGTTCCGTGAGCATACGGGCAAGTACGGGGAAGGCTGTGATACTCATTGCGACGCCGGTGAATGTCAGGAAGGATGTGAAAGGCGGCACAGGCTTGTTCTGGGCGTTGAACTCGGGAACCATAATGATCTCGTAAAGGGCTTTACTTGCACCCACACCCAAAGCAAAAGGGAGCGCGATGCCTGCAAGAGATATGAATGCGGAGACTTTTGCACTCCTGATGAGGGTTCTGGGTTCCATTTCGAGCCCGACCTGGATTAACGTGGCAATTGCGTGAGAATGCGGATTACGTTAACATGCTTTGTGGAATCCAATGATCTTTATGACGCATTGCGAAAGCTCTTTGCTGTACCCTCACCAAGAAGAGGAAGAATATCAGTCCCAGATCGGCAATCATCTTCAAGTAGGTGATAGATTCCTTCGGGAAGACATTTGTCTGAAATTCGGGGATCCTGCTGAGGGCGGATGGACCCAGAATGATGCCGACAAGCACTTCCGCGACGACACGTGGTTGGTGTAGATAGACCAACAACCTCCCAATGATGCGAGAAAGTATGACGATGATGAGTAGTTGGACGATGAAGAGGGTCAAAGGGTCCGAGAGGGGGTTGTAGCTCCCGGAGAGGGCAGTGCCGGTAGTGTGGGAAACCTCGCCCATCGTTGTTTGTTGGAGGCACGAGCGAGAGGAAGTGGGATGAGGCGCTTCGAAGACGAGACGGTAAGGTTTGTCGAAGGGGTTGGGACGCGCGTGGGTTTGGAGAGAGGAGAGTTGGGAAGTGCTAAATCCTATTTCATAAAGATTTTGGAAGGTTAAAACTTCAAAACTCCGTCGTGCATGTGCGTGCATACATCAAAAGGATAATGGATTGTGGAACGCATTTGAGAGAAACAAAGGGACCAGAACTTGGATTGGAAGTCAGAAGGGACGCGCCTGGGGACCCCTATCCGTCCCCACCTCCACCTCAACATGCTCTTTGACCTGGTTAAGCTGTAGGTGAATCGTGAGGGAACTGGGGGCCTGACTGGGGGCCGCTTTGAAGGGACGGGAGCCAGCTACGACTGGTACCATGGTCAATATGGTCAATGAATGTGGGAATGTGAAGTGGGAATGTTCTATGAACCCTTGTTCATCACCATCTATTTGCGTCCCCATCGGCTTAGTCACCTTCCCATAAACTCACAAAAACAAACCCTGTTGACTGTAATATAATTAGTACGGAAAACTTGTGGGGAAGAAACCGTTGAATTAGGGGTTGATGTGATTGACAGCTCTCCTATTTCCCTCCCCCCCCCTTCTCCCCTCCTGGGAATACGTTTGAAATGTTTGCGTGTGATATTGAGAGAGGAATGGACAGGCCGGGATGAAGGCAAACCCCGACCAAGAGACAGTGCCGCTGCAGATTTTTTGAACCTGCGTCATAGGTAAAGCTGTCAACTTGGGACCAAAACTTGACGCACATGCTTTTCAGGTTCAGCGTGCAATGGCGAAAAGTCGAACCAGCAGCAGTCGCACAGGGGTGACAAAAGCTGACCAAGTCGGAGTTGGTTCTATGCTGGTTACTTTGCTGGAACTTTGGTTTTTTGGTCGTTTTGTTTTGCCAGTCATGCCGCTCTGTGCCGCCACGAAAAACTGTTCAACTTCACCTCCCCTGTCTCAATTCAGATCCCGGTCCGATCCAACATCCAACAAAAGACCCCATAAAACAACACTTCTTGCTCTCAACTCGCTCAACTTCACCTTATCCTCATAGCCAGCTTGAAAGAACAAAAACATGTCAGATTCAGAAGCCGCCCCGGTCATCTCCATTCCCCCACCTATCCCTTCCGCCGCAACCGTCATCACCATCCACACAACCCCTGAGCTAACCCTTCCCCCCGGCGCCCACCTCGCCAAGCTCAAAGACCCGGCCCTGGATGTCCGCGAACTCAACCTCCCCGATCCAAAGTACCTAATTAAACCGTCCCAACCCCTCATCATCGATCCACCATCCTTCAGCCGCTGGCGCGTAAAAATCCGTTGCTTCCAATTCCTCTTCGCAACAGCAAGTTGGATCTCTATCTCGCTCTACGGCGACGCACTCCACACTGTACCTCATACTATCTCTCCGCTTGTCAACACTAAGCAAGCCTCCTGGGGCAGCAACGAGGCCTTCTACCTCTTCACCGCCCTCACCTCCACCCTCGGATCCTTGTTTTTCATACTATGGTTTACATCCCCCCAGTTCAGAACGGTATACTCTTTCAAAACGGTGGACGCAAACGCGAAGAAATTCGTCACATTGGCGTATGATTTTGTCTGGTTTGTTTTGTGGTTGGCATCAGCTGCTGCCGTCGCGGATGATGCAAGGGCGGTGAACGCTGATGTACCAAGGAAGACACGGTGCACATCGCAGATCTGCACGAGTTTGATCTCGGCATCTATATTTGGTGAGTGCACTTCAGTTCAAAGTATCTGCAGCTCTGTACAAGTCCTTTCGAAATAGTCGATCTTGCACTGACTCTGGGCATGTTTGCTCCTTCCAACAACAAGGCTTCGTGACCTGGGGCACCTCCATCATAACCCTCGGTCTCGCCTTGCGCGAAGTAGGCCCGTACTTTGAGACCCCCGCCAAAGATCCACCCCGTCCACCACCAGAACTTTCCCGCCGTCATAGTGTTCGATCACACTTTTCCCATCACTCTCACTATTCTCATCACTCTCAAGATCCAGCAGGATACCTCCCGTCTTGGGACGATGACGAACATTCGGATGAGGAATCTGATGAGGTGGTGATTATATGCCCTGCTGATCAGGCGGCGGCTAGTAATGGTGATTGTGTGGATAGAAAAGAGAGTGAGCAGCAATCCGAAGGTGGGATTGAGAAGGGGAAGCAGAGGGTCGTGCAGGTTGCTTCCACCTCATAAACAGACAATTTCTTGCCATCATCAAAAAGGAATAGGTGAACAATATTCAATAGTACCGCTAAAAACATGAATACCAACCATCGGAACTGCAAACGAAAAAATTACACGAAGCACACACAAAGAAGAAATACTTCGTCATGATCGTTCGGGGCGGGGGATGAGGGTCTTAGTATAGGTCCTGTACGTAGGCGCTCGTGTGTAGTCGGCTCATGTATAATTAATAGTCCGTAGACTGTGTACGTGTTGGTGGACCATCTACAGGTCGGTGTGGTACAATAGGGGGGGCGTAAAGATTTCTAAGACCCCCGCCGTCTGGTCATACTTTCCCGTCTTCCGCCGTCACACCCGCCTATGTGTCTCCACCGTCGACGCCAGTATAATACGCGATTATCATAACAACATAACCCGCTTAGCTGCATTATGAGTGCAGAATCGCCAAAGAGCGGAGTGGAAAATGGGAAATAACAAGGAAACAGACACCCGATCCAGCATAGGATCCGCCAAGAGCGGAACCTTGTATGGCCCCATCTTCATCACCATCAACAAGTCTCAAATTTCTGGTCCGCCAGAACCCCGTTCCATAATCTCAACTTGGAATCAACAGACAGACTCAATCCAAAACGATCATCACATCCCAATTTCTTATTCTCTCTTCTGACACGTTTCCGATTCAGCGATGCACCCTCCCTACCGAACTTCAATACTCAATATCCTAATATCCTCATATGGCTTCTCCATCTTATCCGTCTTGACATTCTCAATACGGTGTATAACGTCCATACCCCCCGTTGCACGTCCAAAGATTGTGTGCTTGTTGTCGAGCCAGGGCTGTGTGGTGTGATGTACAAGTTTGGGAGGGAGGAAGAATAAGAAAATGGATGAGGATGGGGAGGAGGCATGGAGGTAGCCTCAAAGCAGGTCCAAAAACAGGGAAAAACGAACGAAAAATAGAGGCGAAGTAGTAAAAAAAAAGATCACCTACCGTGGGCACCGTTGTAATAAAGAACTGACTCCCATTCGTATTCGGCCCGCTATTCGCCATGCTCACTGTATACGGCCGATCATGCTTCACCCCCTTCGCAAACTCATCCTCAAAGTCATTCCCCCACAAACTCTCCCCACCCGTTCCATCTCCAAAGGGATCACCCGTCTGAATCATAAATGCTTTAATAACACGATGGAAAATGACATTGTCATAATAGCCCTTCTTTGCCAAGCCCACAAAGTTTTCGACGGCTTTGGGTGCGTATTCGGGGAAGAGGCGGATGTGGATGTCGCCCATGGATGTGTGGAGGATGGCGGCGGTACCGAGGGATTGTTTGAGGGTGGATTGGGAGAGGGTGGCGACGGTTTGTTCTTCTCGAGAGGGCTTTTCATTGAAGATGTCGCGGCCTGCGCCGGTGCTCTGGTTGTCCTCCCTGTCATCAGCAACGCCAGGAGATTGAGTCAGAACCCTTTTCATACCCGCACAATACAAACCACACAAGCAGAAATATAATCATGAGCAGGATTTGTACTCACGAGTCTGGATCCCGCTTCGTGAACAGGTAGAACCTATTCCTCTTGTAAGCCGTGGCAAAAATGGTTGGATCCGTCATCTCGGTTTCCTTATATACCGGGTTATCTGAGGCCGCCATTGCCTGATTTACAAAACGACCGCGTTGCATAACCCAAAAAGAAGTTAATGTCGGCCTCGCATCATGCGAAATCCATCTTGACACAAAATAGATAGGCACGAACATACCAGCGTAATCAGATTTTTCTTCTTCGGTGCACCTTGATACAAACTCAAATTCATGAACCGGTGTGTCTCCGACTTCCCAATGAGGCGGACAACTTTGTTGGTGTGGAAATTGACGACCTTAATACCCAACAAAGTTGGATAGATGACAAAGTTTCCAGACTCGTCGAAGACTGATAAACAACAAAAACCAAAACTGATGTTATCGATCGAGTTCCTACAAGTTCCGTATGCGCATAGCATGGACAGTGGAGGAAAGATACTCACCAGCATTGACCGTAGCGCTCTGTCCCCCCTTAACTTTCTCAATCTCCCTCTCCAAAGCAAGCCTCCTCCCAAACTCCATATCATCCAACTTATAAATCGCCGTCCCAGCCTGCTGCATCTCAGAAATAACACTGAGCGACTCATCATACTTCCTCATCATTTTCCCCGTCCTAAAATTGAATATCCGAATCTGCCGATCCCCAAACCCAAAGGTTACAAACTTGCTATAGTCGGGTGAAAAATTCAAGGATGTCGGTGTTGTTTTGCTTTTTTTGAATTCGTAGAGGTCGGTGTCACTTTTAAATTCCCAATCGACTGTGGGTGGGGATGGGGGGCCGAAGCTGGTGTCGGGGTCGGGTACCCAGTATTCGAGCATGCCGCCGGCATCCACTGAGACGACGACATCGGCAACTGGGTTGTAGCGCATGATGGTGACGGGTTGGGAGTGGAGAGAAGGAATGATGTGGACGGGGGTGTCACCGCCGCCACGACCATCGTAGATGTATATTGCAGACGTATCTTTGTCTGAACTATGTAGAGCAGTGGAAAGTAAGGATTGTGGTTAGGGTCGAATGTCGCATGAAGCAAATAAAGGAATGTCGTGCTGGGGGATCTTAATTCGAAATGAAGCCACGTAGCTGAACCACCAGCGATAAGAGAAGTCATATCTTACCATCCAAGCAGTGCCTGTGCCTGACCCTTTTGATACATCCAACAAATCGCACCAGGCAGATAAGGCAGCTTAATCATGTTGATCATATCTGAAACCAATCAACAATCGCGTTAGACCCTCCACACCTCTTGCATCACCATCACAAAAACCAGTCCTTTCTCACATTCTCCCGGAACGTACCAAAATTGACCACATCAAAGATCTTGAGCCCCTTATCCGCCCCTGCTGTGGCGAAGAATGAACCATCATAGCTCGCCGCGACAGCGACGATCGCGCCAAGGTGAGCGCGGAAATGTTTGACGAATTCGATGCCTTTTTCCGTCTTCTTCCAGAACTTGACGTGACCATCGATGGAAGTCGTTATCAGAAATTCGGATCTGTTTGCGGGGAGCAAGGAGAGGGTACATGGTGTCATTAGAAACGCAGACAGAAGATGCGACTCCAATATCGGCATGCCAGAGCGTTCCATTCTCTCCATTCTCCAACTTCCACAGTAACTCCCCGAATCAGTGCAAAGTCCAAATCAGGTACCTCGTAACCTCAACAAAGTTGACAACATCCCGGTGCATCAAACTTTTCTCATACATATCCGAAGTCGGAAGGTTGTCCAAATACAGCTTCTCGTGTTTAAGGACTTTCAAACAACCAAAAGTGAGTATTCATCTCAGCTCTTTCTCATAGGACATATTTTCAGCAAAGAACAACAACTTGCTTTCCCGGCATTATCTTACCCCGCTGCTTTTTCCGTTTCGGTTGATCTGATTCCTGAGGCGGCATAGGTCCAATGTCTGTATCATCATCGTCATCGAGTCCGGCCCTGTCTGGAAATTGGCCGTTTAAACATGAAGAGGTGGGTTAACTTCTGCGATAACAACCTCTACAGACGCATGCCGGTTGAACAATACCTTGATGAGATTCTTTCCCATTTTCCCCCTCATCATTCATCATCCTCTCGGAGGATCGCTTTAGGTCCTTCTGTTCTTGGGTTTCTTCGCGGTCGCTGTGGTCGCTGTTGTCGCTGGGCATTTTGGACTCGTATCACCTTTTGTAGCACTTGGCTACACAACCGACCGAAACTGGCATTGGAAATTGGAATCAACCGAGTTTACTTGATCTGCCCCAACGTGTTGTTGTTGTGCTGTATCGACTTTCTCATAATGTATTGTTTCCTCGGAGTCCACCATGTCCTCAGAGTCCACCAAACTCATCTATATCTATTTTCAGAAAGCTAAATAAATTACAGTGTCCATCCAAAACTTCCACCTCCCACCCTTTGTAACAACAACGTTTTGCACATCAGAGCGAAACATGTGGACATAAAAGCAGCCACCATAACCCTCAATGTTGTCTCCATGTTCATCCGTTGCTTCACCGTCTCCTTGTCCACCCAAACACGAACCCATCCTAAATATCCAAATCACCATCCGGATCTTCATCCCATTCGTCGTCCTCATCATCACTCGGAAACGTCGTGACAACACTCGCCCCAGTCACCACGACACCTCCTCCAGAACCGCCACCCATATTATTGTTAGCAGCCAACGTTTCCACCTTCTGTTGCTCCTGCTGTTGCGCATCAAAGTATGGCAACGCGACCTGGGCGCGTGCTTTCTTTTGTTCTTCCGTGAGGTCGAGGGCGAAGGAGGATTTTGGTGTGCGTGGTGTGCTGTTGGATTGGGTTTTCTGTTTAGCAGAAGAAAAAGGGATCTCGGTAAATATCGGCTATTCGGGATGAATGATACCCAATAACCCGATTCTCAGGGTCTCGCAGAGGGAAGATTTGAAAGAGCAAAAGGTAGGTCGGACGGAACGCAGAAAAAGAGGACTTGCCTGCGAGGGTTTCTTTGATGAGGAATCCCCACCACTGCTATCGACAACATTAAACTTCAAGACACCATTCACAGGTTTGAACGAGACAACCTGAAGCAAAGGAGATTTCCTTAAGCAACTTGATGTGTTGAAACCGACAACGCACACTTGACCACACCGATATACAACAGAAGGCCGAAATTCCAGAAATTTAGAAACTCTCCTACCTCTTTAACGATTTTCCCATTCCTTCGCTTGTGCAGCACGTCAACCAACCCCTCTGTCTGGAACCCCTTCCTCTCGGTCTTCACAGCAGTATTCGAATCCGCTACCCGGACGACTCCGTACGTTGAACTCAAATTCCTCAGCATATGTGACAACGGAACTTCAATTGGAGACGAAATCTGGAAGGAACCAGTTGTGGGAAACGGTGCTGGGGTGTCGACGTCGTCGTGTAGGACAGCGATCAGACGATGTTTCTCTGCAAAAAGCACCAAACAAACCATGCACGTCACCCAAATTTGAAGAATACGACAGAAAACGGAAGAGAAGTGGTGTGAGTCCTCCAGTCGACGCGAGATGGTCTTGAACGGAAATGTTTTGTAGGAAATCACACCTGAGGAAAGAACATCCAGCAAGTTGGATATTGTTTTGGTCACTTGCCACTGCGGGAGCGTCATAGAGGCAGGGTTGATGGCGTCTATTATCACCAGTACGTCATTTGCTGGGTTTGAAAAAGAGAACCAGAGGGCCAAGCGGATAGGTGAGTGACAAAATATAGAAAACTGCGGACGGAACCATCATGAACAAGGAAAAGGGAATGTATTCCAAGAATCGAGTGGAATACAACGCACCCACTGAGGAAACGAGCTTTCGCACCGTTTCAGGTAAACCGGCCCATGTAGACTGGACCACCGGCCTCCCATCCAGCAATGTTTGCGTCGATGATGCCGACAAAAATGAGTCAAGTTGGAAGAGGGAGGTGTGAACATCTATTATGGCTGAGCAACTATCCAAGGGGTTGTGGGCACGCGAGAGGTTGCGAAGGTGATATTAATGGGACGGTCGACGCGCGCATCAGGTAGGATCGACTTCAACGAAAGGCATTTCAAAAAAAAAATCGCGAGCGTTTGTTTCTGACTGGTACCTTTTCCCGAAATTCCACCAAGTCGTTGAAGCGAGAGGACTCCTTTCTAAGCAGCAGAGAATGACTTCAGTCCTAATGATGAACGCAACGAAAGTGTGAGCAATCTCAAAACTCCTGCACTCAAAACGAGCTGTATATGCCTTCAAAATAACATTCAAGCGTTGCCCAGTGAGCTTCTTCACAACACCAACAAACCTGCTGTTTGTATTTCTCTTCGCGGCTACCTTTGAAGCGATAGCAAATTGCACCAGATTTGCAGCGGGACAGGCGTTGGTGTCTTGTAAAAGCAAGAAGGCTGATTGCTCCTTCTGACCGGCTCTCTCAACCCCGAGAATCCTTTCCAGAATCGATATCGAGCTCGTCGAAAAGGCCATCCCGTTCGTCGTTCGTCTAAGTTTTTGATTGTGCGTGTGTCTGAGTTTCGCTAGTTTGCAGAGTCCAACAAAAATCAACACCTGTACTACTTTGGGACACTTTGTGCAATTGCAGTGACCGGGGTTTGACCATCAAGCAGGCAGGCGCTGGTTTTGATCATGGTAAGGTCATCATTCTGTCTTCATCAAGTCATCTTACTTTGGTTGGCAACCTTTGACCAGCGCTCAACGCTGTATTGTACAAGCATCTCGGATATGGCGTTCATTACTTGGTTTCGTTCACTGAATTCTAACCTTACCACCACTTTCTTGCAATGCCCCTCTGAAGACGGACTACCTGAGCTTTTCGCCACCGATCCCGACGGCACTTTACGTGCCGTTTGCCACAGTACTCTTGTTCGCCGGTTTCCTCCTTGGTTCTTTGTTTCTCATGTAAGTCTTGAAGCATCACCGCGGGGCACTGCAGAAGGGTTGGAAGTTGATAAGGAGAATGGCATGGGACTTCAACAGTGAGCCCTGTTGATGCATCATGAATGAGGGCTTCATAGTGTATAAATACTGTTTCCATCCCCTTCTTGGTCGTTTCACATGTCACTAATCCGTCCCCATTCAAAAACCGTGCAGATACGAAGTCACCGCAACAAAATACACGAGAAACATGGTGAAGGAACTTGCTATGGCACTTCCCGCGTCTGTCTTCCTGGGTATGTAATCAAAACCGGATATTTTCCCTCTCAATCCATTTTCAACTATGTTTATCATGTTTGTCACTTCAGAATATTGATTGAAAGAACGCGAGGCTCATGTTGCTGTATTCCTTCATATTGTTGATATCTACTACCACCGTATCCTACGATCCTTCCTTTCATCGCGTCCTTCCATATCTTGTGCGTCCGACGACGTGATGTATCAGGTTACGGTACCGTTTTCTTATTCTTATCAGTCGGCATAAATGTCTAGTTGCTCTGATATGGACATTCATCTGTGAGCATGTATTCGAATGGAACACACTCAAACTGAGAGCGCGGACAAGCTGGACTGTACATAGAGAGGAGATTTGTTGCTCAATTCTTCTGATGCGGTAATGAAAACGTATGCTGGAGGATTGGCTGATGGGTTCTCTGCGTCGGAAAGGACCCGAAAAGTGAGCCTCTTGGATTCCTTTACTGTAATACTACTTGCAACCCAAACCGCCATCGTCGCAATTATTTGGAGGTGTCCATGGAACTCGTGTTGTGCGTTGATCTGTGTGGAAGCAAAGCTGTCTCTGTTTCTCTGCGTGCCTTGTTATGGCAACAGAGGTCTTTTCAGACCGTTGCTCGGCTTCTGGCTTGACCTCTCTAGTACATTTTGCAATTGGATTGCATCACACCCCGTTGCACTGCTACCTATCTCTATCAGAAACCTTGGCATGTCCTTTTGGCCTTGGAAGTCATGTCTTCACAGCAAAAGCTCCTACTTTTTATCATCTCATCAACTGCAACCCTATTTCCTGTCTGCCACCGCCCAAGATGGGCCAAGTTCACCGGGCATGGATTTGGTATCATGCAAAACTGGATATTCTATTTTCATTAAATATACATGTATGTGTTGGGTTGGTATTATGTCTAATCTGACCATCTTATATGTCCCTTTCAACTCGCAAGTGATGCTCAAAATGTGATTTTGTCCATGATCTGATTTGGAATAACGAATGCGAAGTGCCGATCGCGTTTGGATTGGATTGAACTTGAAGAAGTGGTATTGTGTCGTGTCCGCAGGGTGAGAAGTTCAGGCGACACCCGGGAAGGAGGCGGGAGAAGAGGATAGGAAGCGGCTTGTTGGCTTTCTAGTGTTTTGGATGTTTAGTTGCCCTCAGAGGAACCGTAGAGAGAGGTCCAGCAGTCCATTCCGACGCAGCGCTTGCACTTGATGTGTCCGTAAGCTCCAGGAACGCACCACGACGATTCCTCACACCTGGCAGCGGCCTCAAAACAGCGGGAGAGGTCGGGTTGGGAAGACGGGGGCTGAATGGCGACGGCGTTGACGGCGTTTTCAGCGGGGAAGGAGAGACCCAAGACGCAGGCGAAAGCGATGGCAACGACGACTTTGATGGACGGCATGGCTGGTAAGTGGATGGTTTTGTGAGGGGGGATGCCTGGAGTTGTGGCTTCGTAGAGATCTTCTGTGAAGTGAAAAGCGTGTTCGTCGGAGGGGCAGGAAACGGTGTGGGGTGTTTTATATAGAATGAATTCCAGCGGGAGACAAGATTTACACGACGCCTTTTTTTTTCAAACCAAGCATCCAGCTAGCACTTAGCACACACTTCAACGCGCTTTCTCGCTAGCGTGATGCATGCATGGTCTTTGCAAAATTATATAGCTGACACGTCCTGCTTTCATGGGAGTGACAGTGCTTTTGAAGATGCTCTTGTCAGCTCTGTGTAACCATTACGAAAAATTGTGCTGTTTGCAAAGTTTGAAAGTCCGCACTTTCGTGGTTTTTCGTCTTTCCCATAGAAACTTCAATTCTCGTGCAGAATCTCGTGTGTTTGTTTTCATGAGTTACGTGTGAACTGCATGCATGTGAGTTACATGGAAAAAACGCTCAAGGTTCAAATTTCCTGCCTATTTCTCTTTGTGCCAGTTTTCTTGCCGCACAACTGACGACATGTATAAACTGAAAAAAGAGAAATCAAAGTCGCTTGATCGTGGGGTAAGCCGCTGAGTGACCCCCGCCAGCGTCGGTATCAGTAAGATGTGGCGGATGTGGCAGATGCGAGGCGTTCGGATTGAGGTCTTGCTGTTGACACCGCACCTCCTTCTGTTGGCAAAGCTGAAAAGCTCCGTGAATACCCTCCATCACAGCAATGCATGCTTTTCCCGCCATTTGGTCGGCGTATGAAAGGGAAGCTGCAGAAAGTCATCGCCTCAGTCATCCAGCAACACGCGCACTGCACCGTCTGTGATTCCGGTAGTGACCGCCGCTGTTCGATCTACTACCTACTACTGCCATGTCGACGAAGAAGTCGCAAGAGTGTATGGGTCGTGTATGGTCGACTTGGAATCTCTATATTATCGCCATATTATCATTTGGATCGCTCTAACGATTTGCTTCCCGTGCACAATATATATACATGAAAACTAAAGATCATTGGATGTTCAGTGTTGGTCGTGGTGAATAGTGGTGAATCGCCGTGCCTCTGTGATGTCGACGCGTCGTAGGGGTGGGAGTCTGTGGATTGGATGACATTGATCGTGTCCTTATTGTTCGCCAAAGAAGCACTGCCAACACTTGAACCCCATGCACTGCTTGCACTTGTCGGCATCGTAGGCACCCAATACACAGTCCTTGTCGGCAGTGCATTCGTCGTACAGCTTCAGGCACCTAGGTGGACATTCCCAGTCCTCGGGCAATCGAGGGTCGGCGAGAGCGGCGGGAGCGATCAAGGCGAGGATGGCGAGGGCGAATCCGAGTTTCATGGCTGCGGTTGGAGTAGTGAGATCTGTAGGTTTCTGAAGGGTTTGGAAGGGCGATGTCTGGGGATGTTTGGAAGGATGTGCTTGAGATGTTTGTGGGGTTTATTTATACGGAAAGAAATTTTTTTGTGAAAGAAGCCGTCAGCCAGGCCGTCAGCTTGCGTCACCAGCACACGCGTGCCGCTCTGCATCATCTGCATGCCGCTGGGTGAAAGCTTTTCATAGTCCGACGCTGACTCAGGCGCCAAGTCCTCGCTGAGTCCCCCCCCAGTCCGACGCGGGGACCTGGTTGGACTGCGTACCTAATGGGGATGCACCCACAGCCCGTTGCCAGAGCTCATGTGTACATGGCGGGATGGTGGTCGTTCAATGAACCCAAAGTGGAAAATGGTTCGAACCTTCGAATCCGCCTCTCCGTGGGGTTCTGCACAAACCCGCTCCACTCCAGTTGATTTGGTTCATCTCAACTGCAAAGAGATGCAGGATCACGAAATGCATTTGTGCCCGGGACGAAGTGAGATAAAGTATTTACTTATCGATCCATGACTGGACCCTCTGCTCTGTGATCCTCTTTGCAGGACTTGCAAAGCCAGAAAGGAATGGGAAGCGACAGAAGCGGCTAACACTTTGACAAGACAGACACACATCCACACGTTCATGAAAGAGATTATACCAATAAACCAGTTCCTAGTACGACAGAACAGCTTTATTTTTTTTTTGTGCGACACAAGCAGAGTCCCAATTTTCATTTTTCTCCCCGCAGTAC
>JADGJF010000673.1:0-16312 GCA_027596845.1 Quaeritorhiza haematococci | reverse complement strand
CCCCCTCCCTTTTTCCTTCCTTGCGTCGTAATTCCATGCTCTAGGTGCACTGTGACGACAAAAGGCCACAAGCTTCGTGCCACTCGCCTGACGTTCTCATGCCCATCCTGCGACCTAGCCATTGAAATTCCCATCTGCCAGCACCACAAGAGTGTGGTAGCGGGTACAGCAAAGATGAACAAAGACTCGGTTGCCGCCGTGTTGAGAACAACATTAGTTGATGATGTGAGAACTTGCTTGCTGTACATGAAGTCTGTGGCATTGAGGAAGTGATTTTTACATAGCCTGATGTAGAATAGAAAGCATACGGTATAGTTGCAGAATGAATTTTGTTTGCTAACAGTTGCGTCAGTGCATGCTAATTATACAAAAATCCATGAACTTCACTTCACATCGAATATGTTGTTCCCTTTCTTTGATTTTCAGCCTCGTCGACGTTTGTCCTTAGAGACAAAAGCGTTTACATCAGCGAAGCTTCATACAAAGGAACGTCTTTCAATCAAACGGTATTTCGTTATCAAATCACGGTCCCCACAGGTCTTGAATTGCTGCTGCTCCAAATATCCTTGCTGCGTCTGCTGCGTTTTTCTGGGTTCCTTACGCGTCGAATGGTCGGTAATCTAACTCGACGATTGAAGGGTTCTCAACGATCCTGGCCGTATTTTTGCCTGAGAGAGTTCAAATGAGCACAACAAATCAGGCCAAGGACAACTGTGCGGGGGCAACGGTCGAATAATCAACATACCTTTCACGACGGATCCAACAATCCACGCAGGCCAACCATCGGTTTCGCTTATTTCCGTAATGAAAGCGTGCGCTTTCTCCTTAGGGAGTGCGACGAGGAGTCCACCTGACGTTTCTGCCGAATATCCCGTGCTCAATCGGAAGCTGACCCGCTCGTTGACCGCCCACATCTTCTTGATGACGGGCAACGTGTGTATTTCGAAGTCGACCTCGGCGAGCTGATTCGAGGCTAAATTCGAAGCATGGCCCAAAATCCCGAACCCAGTAACATCCGTCGCCGCGTGGGCACCATATTGGTGCATCAACTGGGCCCCTGTGCGATTGAGCCTCATCATGGATCTTGCGGCCGTTTCATAGGCGGCCACCGCTGGGGTAGGAAATATGGAATGTGTGAACAAGAATTACGATTGGCACGGAGAAAAACATTAATTAATGTTGACTTTATGTCTCGGGTTTACCTTCTTCCCGAGAAATGATGTCTTCCACACGCTTGAACTTCTCTTCGTTGAAGAGCCACGTGTGCGCGTTGACGGCTAGTTGCGTTCCCAAAGGTTTGGTCAGAACGAGGACATCGCCAGGGACAGCTTTGACCGGCCTGTTGTGATCGGGTTGTCAAGAAGCTGGTCAGAACAGAGCATATACAAGAAAAGACAGAAATGCAGACTTGTTCATGACGCTACTGACTCACCGAATGATCTCCGATTCATCGACGCAAGAAGTGGCGACTCCTCCCATCATGTACCCTGGTGGATGACGAAGTGCAATCAACAGGTTGGGAAGCCGAAGATAACGTTTGTGTGTGTATGAACTTACAAGGTGCTTGGATCGTCTGACCCCCGGTGACTTTGGTTCCTGCCTCCTTCGCGAGATCTGTTTGCACAAGTCAAGCTCACACTATCAGCGTGGTCTCGTTTTTTCAAGCTGTGCGAGCTGTCCAAGCATCTTCCTCTAATTACCGTTGAAACCGTCCATACAGAGCCTGGTAGCGGTAGCCTTATCCTCGGCAGGCATGGCCTTTGCGATCCCAAGCAACATCAACATGTTGTCGCATTGTGCCACACCCATAGCATAAAGATCCGAGAGCACGTTTGCACAGGCTATCCGACCCTGCCAAAAGAACGAGGAAAAGAAATCTCGTCAAAACAATCCGAAAGTCGCGCAGGCGACCGAGATGGGATGATTACCTGGACATATGGATCGTCCACGAGCGGATAGAAAAAGTCTGTCGTCTGAACCAACTTTATCGATGGAAAGCGTGTTGCTGTGATAGACGAGTCCATCCCAATATGACCCTCGCCGAACCCTTCAAGCAGCTTGAGCAATTCTTCCTGGGGGACCTTACATCCTCATCCTTTCATTTGCGCCCAGTTGACGAACCGGAAGGTTGGCGACAGACCTACCGACACCGGATCAAACCGGCGGATTTTCTGCTCATGAGAAGAATGGTACACGGAAGCATGGTTAGATTATGCACAGCGGCATTCACAACTCCTCAGCACGGTTTGGGGGCAACGAACCTTTGAAGAGGTCGCCATGGTGAGTGCAAGCGCCCAGATCAGCCTCAAATCAGGCCTCAAATGTGAGGAGAGCCCCCTTGTCGTCTGCGTCGTACGAAGTTTTTTCACCAAAACACCTGAACAATGGCCGCAGAAAACGAGTTCAATGCTGGCGACGATGTCATTTCCAGAACTCCCGGGTTCGTTCACTCCGTCTTTTTCTTGGGCGGTGCGGTTGGCATGGCCCAACTTACTGTCTGTGAGTACCTTTCATTCATATCCCCAGTATTTGCTTCATATTCTCAATATTTGCTGGAATCAGTTCATGCTGACCCCTTCACATCACCCAACCTCCATCTCACCACTTTTTATCGACGTTCACGACACATTTTTTCAGATCTTTATGGCGCAACCGCCGGCTTTTCGTGGCAGAACAACTTCCCGGTCATTGCCGTCGTGACTCTCATCATGAATTTGGGTCTGATCTTTTCTTACAATAACTCGACGTTCACCAGGTTTGTTCCCGACCTTCTTGGAAGCACACATCGCCCATGAATGCCGCATCGCCCGATGCCAAGATACTGATACTTATGGTGTCCATGCTTTTACGGCAGCCAATTGGCCATCCATCGATTGTTGAAAGCGGACCCTGCGACAGCGTCAAAGAAGACGAACAAATCCGAGGAAGAGGCCCGTAACCAGATCATCAAAATCACTTCGCTTGCCTGGGCGCTTTTCTTCAACAACCTCCTCTTCTTGATCCTCTTTTCGCTCTTGACCTTGGGTCTCGGTGGTGCTTTCCCCGTTCCCTACAAGTATGCCGTTTCTTGCATCCTGCCGCCCATCGTTCTGGGTTTCCTCACGAGCCCAACTGCAGCCAGGAAGTAAACCGCCCCGAATAGACGCCCGGATGCTCCTTGGACGCCATTTCTTGGGAGACCATTGGGGTTGGATAATTCTGTTGACCTCTTGTAACGATGTTTAATGGAAAGATTTCAGCACTTTGAAAAGCAAATAAGATTGACGTCTTTTGGTGCATCTCGAATTCTATGAGATAAGCTGTTTGATCTCTTTCTTCTCATTCGACTTCGCCGAGATGGCCCCCCACTATTCACTTCGACTTCTGAGTTCAAATGGATCGCGACGACGAAAACAAGCACATAGGTTCTTGGAAGCCTGCCCATGAAATGCCCTGATTTGCATAATCAAGTGCGTAGATTTCCGCTTTCAAATGACCATGTCAATGAGCACCCTGGGCAAATCTAGCATTATCAGTATTGACCACCAGTCCACAACCCATGGACAACCGAGCGTTTTCGTAGATTTGCAAGTCCCTTCCAGATCAGCTTCGATTCCCTTGATTACCTGCGTGACACAGACTATAAATAGCCTGAAAAGAATTTTTGTACTCACTTTCCTCAAGGGCGAACAGCTTCCTTTTTTTTTTCCCTTATAAACATTTCGAAGTCGCCTGTCTTCAGCAAATCCAACCACTGATTTCAACTACGTTCTGCCAGCGCAACTAACTTACGCCCTTCCGACCGTATCATGAGCAAGCAAAATGGCGACATAACTCACCTGGACCAGCGATTCGCTTCTCTGGGTGTTAACGATAACTCCTCGGCCGCTGGGCCCCGTGCTTATGGAGGTGGGCCTGGCGGCTCTCCAAGAAGTCGTTATGTTCCTCCTCACATGAGAACTGCTGGAAGCGCCTCTACCGACAGCAGCCCCCCTTCTTCTCCTTCTGTTGATTCCGGTTACAACACCCGCCCCAACAGCCGTCGGTGAGTCACTCCAATCCCTATTTGGCTCCTTGCGCTTTCTTCGCTGTCATATTTACCTTGTGCTGCGTGAGTCAGCACCACAAAGCCCTTCTAACCAAGTTCCGACCTTTCCTTCTCAGGAGTGACTCATGGAACAACAACGACGACCGTGACCGTGGATACGGTGCTGGTCGTGGCTCTTCCAACTGGGCCCCTCGTGACTCATACGGTTCCCGTGATGGCGGCTACTCCCGCGACTACGACCGTGGTAACGACCGTGGTAACGGCGGAGGCCGCTACAACCGCGATGACCGTCGTTCGAACGGCTATGTTAAAGACCCAAGCGACGAGTTCTATGACCGTGCCGATGTGAAGCCCCGCGACCCCAGGTTGGAAGCTCAGCTCTACGGCAAACAGCAGAACAGCGGCATTAACTTCGACAAATATGACGACATCCCTGTCGAAGCCTCTGGCCACGAAGTACCCGGATCGATTACCTCTTTCGAAGACTCAGACCTCGACCCCTTGGTGAAGTTCAACATCAACCTCGCGAAATACAGTCACCCGACTCCAGTGCAAAAGAACTCTATTCCCATCGTCACAGGCGGTCGTGACTTGATGGCTTGTGGTAAGTGTCTATTGTGAACGGAACGTGTGTCGGAGAAGCCCGTTTCTGTGGTATGTTTCATCAAACTATGTATGTCTAGCGACTCTTTATTCATATCAACCTTGTTCCAATCGTGTCTTTTTTTAAAACCCAGCCCAAACCGGTTCCGGAAAAACTGCCGCTTTCTTGTTGCCGATTCTCAGTCAGAACTTCAAGGATGGAGCTCCCCCTCGCCCTCGTGACGAGATGGGCCGGCGCCGCAAGGTTCACCCTACGACCTTGATCTTGGCTCCCACTCGTGAGCTCGCTGTCCAGATCGTCGAAGAAGCGCGCAAGTTCGCTTACCGCTCGTGGGTCCGCCCATGCGTCGTGTACGGTGGTCAGCCTATGATGGACCAGATTCGTGATTTGGAGCGTGGTTGTGATCTCCTCGTTGCTACCCCAGGTCGTCTGGTTGACTTGATCGAGCGCGGTCGTGTCTCTTTGGACATGATCAGGTATCTCGTACTCGACGAAGCCGACCGCATGTTGGATATGGGTTTCGAGCCGCAGATTCGCCGCATCGTCGAAAAGGAGGACATGACGCCGTCTTCTGACCGCCAAACGCTCATGTTTTCAGCCACTTTCCCTCGCAACATCCAGATGTTGGCTCGTGACTTCTTGAAGGATTACATTTTCCTCGCCATCGGAAGAGTTGGTTCCACGTCAGAGAACATCACGCAACGCGTTGAATACGTCGAAGAAGCTGACAAGCACTCCGTTCTGTTGGACTTGTTGCACGCGGACCCGACCCTCGCCAACCGCAATCACGAAAGCCCCAACCTCACACTTGTTTTCGTTGAAACTAAGCGATCTGCCGACATGCTTTGCAACTTCTTGCAAAGTCACAGCTTCCCGGCCACCTCTATCCACGGGGACAGGACCCAGAGGGAACGTGAATATGCCCTTTCTTCCTTCAGATCTGGGAAGACTCCCGTCCTCGTCGCCACCGCTGTCGCCGCCCGTGGTCTCGACATCCCGAACGTCGTTCATGTGATCAACTTCGATTTGCCGTCCGACATTGATGACTACGTGCACCGTATTGGTCGTACCGGTCGTGCGGGTAATGTTGGTAAAGCTACGGCTTTCTTCAATTTCCAACGCGACAAGGGTGTCGTTAGGGAGCTGCTCGAAATCCTGACAGAAGCCAACCAAGAGGTTCCGCAGTGGCTCGAACAGTGCAAGAAGGATGCTGAACGTGAATCCGCCGCTCGTGCGTACGCCAAGCGTGGTGGTGGACGTGGATATGGCGGTGGCAGGTTCAGCGGAGGTGGCTCAAGGTTCGGTGCTACTGACTTCCGTAAGGAAGCTGGTGGTCGTCACAGCTACAGTGGTGGCGGTGGTGGCTATGGTGGTGGGTACGGCGGTGGTTACGGTGGTGGACGGCGCGACAACGGCTTCGAGGCGGACCGCCAGTCCCCTAGCGCTCCTTCCGGCAACAACAACGCCAACAGCTGGTGGTAATTTATGACCTGCTCGTGTAAATCGAATCCCGACACATCCACTTTTTGGGGGATTCCGTTTTCCCTTCCTTTTCTCGCTTTTGTTGTGATTGTTCCTCTACTCCTCAGTATTTTCCATTGTCTTTCCCGCTGCTTCTACCTTCTTATGGACACTTTCTGCCTGGCCTTGAAATGAAACACGACCTTTAGCGGGGGACCGTTTTGAGATTTTAAGATGAAACCGTACCTTTTCTCTCAGCATACCCACTTAACAGCGTGCTGCGGAGAAACCACGTTTGGGCACGATACATTCTTTTCTTTGAGACCGCTCCATGTATTTTTTCAGTTTGTGACTACCATTATGCATCCCCTAAACTCCCCTCAGCGAAAGACAATTCCCCACCACTTACCCATTTTCATCTCATTCAGTCATGACTGTAGCCCACGACTTTGTTGATCATAATGCGGTTTTTCTTTGGTTTTAGATGGAAGGAATTGTACTCTTTCTTCCCTCGTTTCCCCTACCTGGATACTTTAGTATATAAAGCATTTTGTGAAAAAGGTGGTGTTTGTAACGGTAAAGTAAATAGAAAGCGTCCTGTTGTTGAAATGTGTACGCGCAAGACTTGAGTCAAGACTTGAGTTGATGGTGTGAGGGTGCCGTGCTGAATGATCTGTCCCGGGCCGCAGAGTGTGCCATCCCTCCTTTCACTCATCTCATCTCATCATATCATCATCAATGTTATATCGGACGCGGACGCAAGTATGATGTTGTGTGAGTGGTGAGCTCTGGAGAGGGACATTCATGAGGGCGACGTCCATTCTTGGCTCTGCTGCGTTGGTTGCCAAACACGCAAATGCCAACTTTTTGTCCACCACGAACATTGAGTGTTCCATACAGTGCTCCATATCGAAATTCCGCCAAGTCCCAGCAGATTTCAGAGCGGATTTCGTCGATTTTATGATGACTGGTCAATGACTGGTCTCATTAGTGGTTGTCAGGAATAAATATTGAAGTACTAATTAGGAGTCTTCACCAATTTGAATATCATATACACAGATTGTTCAGGTATCAGAACGTTTTCAATCGAACATTATACACGGCATAAATAAAATAGAGCGTCTTCGTCACTCATAATGTCAAGTGCTCGTCAGCTTGGATCCTAGATCCACGACCACATAGAATAAATGTCTTGGTTTGGAGAGTACATCTCCACGTTTCATGTCTGCCCCCTCCGCCTCCGCGCCTCTCTGCCTCCAAAATCACGACGAGGGGGCACCCTGCTCGTTGATATCGAGATGATTTCCTTGAGACCCAACATGTAAACCAGGGAGCCCGATGCTTGGAGGGAGATTGTGAGGTAAAGGAGTGAATGTCCGATGTTTTGGATGGCGCGGTGGTTGTTGAAGGCGCCGAAGTAGAAGACGGCTGGGTGGATGGAAGGTGTGCGGGGCATGAGGGGGAGAAGGGAAGAAGAGGGGCAGGATAAGGAGAAGCGAGTGAATAGTTGGATTCGAAAGTCAGCACTAAACTGGGAATCACAAAACATCGAATGTTGAGGGGGGGAACCATGAGTTGAAATAGTTCCTTGCCCCCGCGCCCCCTCCTTTTCCCTCCCGTTCCGGGGGCTCCCCTCTCTTGCACTAAGAGGTACTTACAATATGATAAAGAAAGTCCCAGAGGCACGAACGCAATGCCCACAATCGTTAGCCAAGTCAGATACAAAGGGTCGCCGTTGTTGAGTTGGATTGTCCTTCTTTTTCTCCTCGACGTCAATCCTTCCGCTACCGTTCCTTGACTCAGTCCCCACATCTGGAAAGCCAAACCGTTTTCGGCGACTTGTTGGTGTTGTTGGTTGGTGGGCTGTTGCTGATCGTCTTGATGCCTTTCTGGTGCATGTTGTTCGTATTGATGTTGTTTGAAGTTGCGTTGCTCCATTTCTAGGAAGGACATTGAATTGATACTCGAAGGCGAGGGAAGGAGTTTGACGCTATCTGGAACCCCAGAGTCGAATCCGGGTGTATTTGGGGACAGTGTAATCGGTGTCGGTATTGCGGTGATCTGTGCTGCCGATGGGAGTGTTTGAGGGAGGTGATGCGCATTCCCAGGCACGGCGATTGGCGGATTCGAATATTCAGTCACAGGGTTCAAGACGAAAAAATAGGAGGCCTCAAGCGGAGCATCGTTGGGCTGAACGACATCTTCTAAGATGGGTTGTGTGCTGGCGTCCTCGACAGTAGACGTCCTTGGCCGCCATCCATTGACGCTGAATCGAACAGGCTGAGGCGATGAATGACTCCGATGGCGCTGGACTTGCAGTTGCATCCGTGTGCTGACGTCCCCAACAGTGGACGTCCTTGGTCGCCACCCGTTGCCGGTGAATCGAACAGGCTGGGGCGATGAATGACTCCTATAACGCTGGACTTGCAGTTGCATCCTTTTGAAGGTACCAACATTGTTGATAGCACTGTCGCTACTGGCTTTCTTGTGGGAGTAATGGCGACGAGCGAACACACTTCTCGGACGCCGAGGCAGACTTATTTCGGGCAACAGGTCAGGAGAGGCGAAGATGGATGAGCTGTTGCGTCCGAGGAGGTAGAAATCATGCGATGGGGAGATGGAGGGTGAAGGTATCCATGATGAGCGGTTGGATCTCATGAAGCTAGGGAGTGAAAATCGTTGGTGCTTTTTCTTCTGGTTTGTTATGGTGTCGGTTGCTGCTCCTGAGATGCCCCAAGCACAAGTTCCAGCTGCGATGGTTTTCGATGGGTGGGGTTGGGAGGATGATGCTTCTCTTCCGACTACTTCGCGTGCGTCTGCGCGGGGGAAGGTGTAAAACTTGGTTTCGGGTGTGGGTGGGGCTGAAATCGTCGCTGCATCCAGCTCACCTGCCATCGAAGCGGTGATAGAAGAATTCGACAATACTGGTGAGTTATGAGAGCTCGGGTTGCCGGCTAACCTTAGGGCCCTCAACACAAAAGCTAGGAGGTTATGAGATTCAGGGTCTTGTGTTCTTGATAAGCTCCCCGGTGTAGACGAATGTGTTGAGTTTGCTGACCCGAATACAGAGGGTAACGTATCAAATCTACCGTTCGGCGTTCGGTCGATGGTGATGGCTGTTGATAACTGCTGTCTTCCCAACGAAGCTGAATCAGTGACGGTCACGGTTGGAGTCCACACCTGGGCGGCCAAATAATCATCAGCTTCGCTAACACCACCGACAAGCAACCGTGGTCCATCCGTTTCCATTTGATCATCCTTCATCAGGTTTTTGATACCGGCAGCTAAATTTCTATTCGGACCCAACTCCATCGCCGCATCTGCCTCCATATCCACCCGCCCCGACCGTAATGGTGGCCCCGAATACGAGGCGACCCGTGTTGGTGGTGTATCGACGACCAGGTGCACCAGATTTTTCTTTGAGCGCCAGATGACCAAGATCATGATTGTTGATAGTGGTGTATCAATAGCGACCATGAATACGGCCCACAGCAGGTCGAGAAGATTGATAATGAACGAAACGATCCCCTGCGGATTAACATCCGCGTCGCCGTTTGCGATGAAAATCCAGGATGGTACGTGTGTCAAGAGAGCGACAGAAACAGTGATGGTTGGGATGGCCTGGAATGGAAAGACCAAAACGATAAATTCTTTGTTCGAATGGAGAACCGGAGCCAGCAGATGACATATCCCGGGACGACGTGACCACTTACCGCTTCCCACAGCAACTTGTGGGGCCATACTAATTTGACAAGCCTAAATCTGATCTGCGTCAAAAGGAGGTGCGATAGCGTGAAGAGCGTAAAGAAGACATTCACGGAAAGGTTCGTAAAGCGCCAGACAGGATCGGAGGACACCAAAAGTGGCGGATATCCCGGCGGTGGCGTCAAAAATATTTGTTCCGTGGCGAGGGATGTGATGTTCACTTTCGTATCCTCCGTGAATGGAGAGGAAGAGTTGTTGATCAGCGAGTTGAGGAAAATGTCTATATCTTCCAAGCTCGCCACGCCAACGGATTCCCAAGATCTAAGCATCCTTTCTCGAGCATACACGGAACTTGCTGCGGCAATGCTGAACAGCCAACTGCACAAAATGCAAAGAAATAGCAAAAGATTGAACCTGAATGGATAAAGGAATCGAAGCGCCAGACATTTAGAGCGAATACCAGAGGACGCCGCGGAACGATGTGGAAAGGAAGGTTTTTGCGGGACCATGAAACTGCAAGAAACCATGAAGAGGACCTTACTTCGTCTGTCTTCGATAAAGGTTAACGATCGCCCAGATCTGGTTCCCGCAGGCGATAGCAAACTGAGCGACCGCAACGCTCCACATCAATGTCCATGTATCCAGAAAAGGGCCGACAGTGAGACGAAGTGTGTTTCTGATGTCCCGCTTTGTCGATTCGTCCAAGACCGGGAACGGCGAATGGGGGAGCCTCTGGGCTTCAGATGCACCGTTAGATCCATCGCGTTTGTTGAAGAGTTGCGCTGTTTGATGACCTGTTTGAAACGTTGTGAGTATGAATCCGTCGAATATGAGAATGTGGGATGAGCAAGGAAGTACGGAAACATCAGACATCTTCATTTTCTCAAGACTCCCAGAGTGCGAAGTGTGTTCACTCGTTACCTCTCACCTGTTGCGTTCTGCTTGATGACGAGCGCCTCGAGCGCCAAGGACAAGAAAGTAATACCAAGCCCGAAACAGAGCAAGCGGCGCAACAAGGGGCATTTGGGATTGTGTGAGAACCAGGGCGACATTGGTCTATTTCACATCAATTTCACATTTTTTTTTTGGGTCGTTAAGTTCCGCCCCAACAAAGCTGTTCCAATAATATGGACCCTCAATAGCTGCCTCAATAGGCTCGACATGACTCTGGAGATCGCCCAACCCCTTTCGTAGCACGATTTTGATGAACTCCAAACAATCCGACAATTTTGTCGCGTTTTGGGTGATCTAAAGCTGTCCAAAATACCTAAAGCTGTCCAAAATACCATACCTATGCTGCTGCAGCTGCATCTACTACTGTGAAGCCCACTGACACATCGCACATCACAAACGCAATTGGAGTACACAACGTGAGACAAGGTAACGTCAAAAGCACAAAGAAAGAGGGCGAGTGCGGAACGACAAACAAGCGACGAAGGAGAAGAAATTGCGGATCGATCGAGATTTCGCAACGGTGTTTGGGATGGCTGGAGTTCATGGATGAATTCATGGATAATGGATATAAATGGATAGTGCGAGAGTTGTTGTGGTGGAAGCCGAGTGGGAGTAGGGTGAAAGTACCGTCGATTCGGATAGTGGGAAGATGAAGAAACCAAAAGAAAAGGAGAGAGAGATGTGGATGATGAGTGAACTGCATTCTTAACCCCTACACCAATTCAAAACAGACAGCCTGCGACCGAACCAACCAAACAACAGCAACAAATGAACGTAGATGAGGGTTGAGGGAGAGGCCCCGCGTCACCGACGGGACCCCATAAAGACCCGTAACCGCCTACACCCTTCTTCGTAAACCTCTCCTCCGGGTCGTCACCTGGGCGCCTGTTGGTGCTGTTGACGACGTAGCTGTTGCTGATGTCGCTGTTGCTGGAGAGGGTTCGTTGGTGGCGGCGTGGATCTCCTCTGCTGAGTTTGTGGCCGCCAAGGACCTGCAAAAGCGAGCAGGCCGAACGAGGCACCAGCTAAGGATCGTCCAAATCCCTACGGTCCGAATGTCGCACGAACCCACAACGTCTCGATGGAAGATGATACCGCAACCTGTGCACATTTTTATGGCCCAAATGCGCGGTTGGTTCAGTTGCTTGAGCTTCTGGTCGCTGTGATTGTCACCAGGACTAACGTCGACATCGGGGAGATGCTCGTGGTGTTCTACCAGATGGTGAAGGGCGAACTGGTGGCAGTTGCAGCATACCTGAGACGTGTAATCTTCCCCCACCTCAAAGAAATGGATCCAGCAGTCGATTTTGGCTCTTTGGTGAAAGGTGTTCTTCAGTTTCTGCGTGGGTGCCTGACGACCGCCCTTGGAACAAAACGTCGCCTTGCCCCACAAAAATTTTGATCGGGTTGAGAAGATCTGACGGCTTGTTTTGGGGGTTATGCGGCCTCCAAAATTGACGAGGGGGGCGAGAAGGGCGGTCGGTGTCGACGTGCATGCGGTAACAATTGCGTACCCAGCCGAGAAGCTTGATTTCTGTCTTCAACCAGATGCACTTCTCCGGACAAATCTTGAGGTGTGCCGCGGTGAGTCGCTCCAAGACTTGGATGCAGTGTTCCGTGTGCTGATCCACCGTTTCTGAGTGTGGGGTAAGGTCGTCGATGTAGTTCAGCAGGAAGTGGTCACAGTTGTCGAAGAGGCGATTCATGATGAGTTGGAAAATGATGCCGATGTTGCGGAAACCCCACATTGCTCCAACGAAAACGTAGCGAACTCCTTTCCATGTGAACGAGGTAACATCTTGATACTCCTTGGCGATGGGAAGTTGGGTGTCAGCAGAGCAAGGTTGACTGACTGAAGGATTTTGTGAGTCTTGCGCGCTTCAGCCTTCATGGGGATCGTGGCATCAACATCATGCCACGTGGGTCGATGCAAACTTGAAGCTCCGTGAATCGATCTTGAAAGTCAGGCTTCGGTGCTCCGGTGCTCTGGTGAGTGGGCTGTTCCAAGGCGACCAACCATAACGCTTTTCGATTACGCCTTCCTTGAGCCACTTCTTCACTTGCTGGTCGAACTTCTGCTTGAAGTGCTTGGGAATTGGGTACTGCTTGCGATGGACCAGCTTGAAACTGTCAACAAATTGGAAGGTGACTCTGGCGTATGGGAGATTGCAGCGTTTGTTGGGGTTAAGGGCAACGTTGGTGTCAATGTACGGCTGGATTCGTTCCATGAATTGGCGGCGTTCATCCTCAGGGATGGTGTCTGTCCGAGAGCTCGACATGAGGGTTTCGGTGATCAGCCTGGATGGGTTGAGATGGCTGTCATGGTTGGTGAGTGGCGCGAAGACCCGTGATGTGGAAACCGAGGGGGAACATATGATCCGTCCCGATACTGACTGGATGCGACAAAGTGTCCGAGATCAGGAGGGTGATGGTGATCTTGTTGTCGCCGGATTGGAGAAGAAGGGGTTTGGTGATGTTGAAGGTGTTGAGGGAGGTGTCCTTCTTCCAGTCGTCTACGGGAACAAGGACTTGGGTGCCAATGTATATGCCGAAGTCCTTAGCCGCTTGTGTTGTTATGAGGGTGAGTTGAGAGCCGGTATCAAGGAGTGCCTTGACTGGATGCCCGTGGACGATTAGCTCTGTTTCGATGTTCTGACCGACCAAGAAAGGTGGTGAAGTGGAAGGATTGACGGAGCTGAGGCGAATGCTGAGAGAATGATCGCCGGGTTCGACTGAAGGGCATTGACAAGGATCCAATGATCCCATGAGGTCTTAAAAGTCCCATGGTGTCATGTTGATGCTGAGCTATTCTTGGTTGGCGTCGTCGGAGGGTGCTGAATTCTCCGACAGCTCGAGGATGTCCGAAGATTCCTTTGGTGAGTTGAGGTGCTGGCTCCAAATTCTGCTCTTCGATGATTGACCGGATTGCCTGGATGATTTCGTTGGCTCCGGAGCCCACATTGGTTTGGCGAACTGAGGGATTGCGGCCGCCATTGCTGTTGCCGTTTCTGTTTGGTGCCGGGCTGTTTCCGCTGCGAGGAGGGATTGCATTAGCACCTGTGTAGGGTGGTTGTTGTCGCGGTTGTGGACGCGTGGGCTGCTGTTGCTGCTGCATGCACTCGGAGTTGGTATGTATGCCGTTCGGGTGGATTTGGCAGTGGTTCGGTCGCTGCTGAAGGAGTTGCCCGCATGCCGCATCGTATTGGGCGTGGGTGTTGGAGTTGTGGACGGCGCACCGCATTGTTCTGGGAGCAACGTAGGGCTGGTAGCGGACGCTGCTGGTCTTAGCTGCTGGAGGAGGTTGCTGGGCTCGCGTTGTGGTAGCCGAAGTGTTGTTGCTGCGGTTGTTGGTGACCGAGGACGAGGCGGCGGTGGAGCGAGATGTAGAGGAGTTCGGCCAGTTGCTGGGGAAGATAGGCTTGCCTGACCTCTTCATTGCCTGCATGAAGTTGCTAATGGCACTAACGTAGTCCTCCACCGTTTGTAGCTGCGTCTTCTGCTTGCTGAGCTCGAAGGCGATGTCCAGCGGCATGGTGTTGATGAAGATTGTCGCCATGTTTTCGTCCAGAGGTCTCGTATGGTCAATGTTGCAAAGCTCAAGTAGTTCGGTAAAACGATCCCCGAACATGATACCCGTCTCGTTACTGCGAATCTTGATGTGAAGGAGCTCGTTGTGAACATCCCAAAGTTCATTGCTGGAATTGTAGCGGTTTTCGAGCCATTCCGCGGCGTCGTTGATGGTGGTGAAGTTGTCGACGACTGTGTGATAGGATCGCATTACGAGAGGGGAAAGAGTTGACCCCACCAACAAAGAAGTTCTTCTGGGGTTGCTGCAGCTGCTTTTGCTCAGGTTATGTAGACGGTGAGGAAGGAGCGTGGATCTCTCTCAGTGACCTTGGTGCAAGCCGGGTCAAATGTCGGGAGGTTTGCCAGTGGGCTCCGCGGTTTTGTTGTTGTTGGTGTGGTTGATGTGACTGGCGGAGGCCTGACTGCTGGGGTTGATTCAAAAGTCCCCACGGCTTGTTGGAGTTCGGCTGCATTGCGGATAAGGGTGCGAAGGGTGTCGTCGGCGTTGTCCAGTGGTTTGAATTTGCTGATCGAGACGTGCTCCCCAAAGTCGCACTTCCGCATCCACGGCTACCTCGTCCTGGTTGGGTTGTCCATCCGCTCTGACTCCGTTGTCCCCGTTCTCGGCGAGAACGTCTTCCCAAACTCTGGCGAGGGCTCCACGATCTCGATTGAGCGTAGCGATGTGTCCCTGGATGGTATCGTTCGTTGCTGCGATCCTCTCTTGGAGGCGCGAGAGTGACGCTCGAGCTGTCCATATCGCTGGATGTGTAGCCTCCTTCTGCCTCTCGGTCTGTTGTTCTTCCTCTACGATCCGTTCTAGGTCCAAAATCCTGGCGACTAACAGTCGCTGCGAGTCCTTGGATTGCTGCAAAAGCGCTGCATGGGACGACATAATGACGGGTGAAGTAGATGCAGGATAACGACTCCGAGTCTCCTCGTCCGTCTGGATGGGTGATGGTGTAGAACGCTGCTGCCGCCGGCTGCTGTGGGTGAAGGCGAATCTGCGGATAGCTGATGAAGACGTGGAAGTGAAACGGCTCTTCGTTGTATTCGGCGATGTAGAGGTGACAGAGGGTGCCAAACGGTGCGGGAGACGTTAAGTCCGACTCGATGATTTGCAGGATGAGTCGAACCCTCACAATAGGTGTGGGGAGGAGGGGGATGCACCGATCAGCAAAGAGAAGTTCCAGGTACAGTCCATTGGCAAATGTTTCCATTTTTGTTTGTCAAGCTCTTTCTCTGTTGTTCGTTCGTGTTCTACATTCTTGATTAAGAATGTTTTTCTTTCCTACTTCTGCGGACGTAGAAATGGTCTAGAAAACAACAATCTTCCCTCGTTCGCGCCTTAAAGACCGCCATTAACGATCCCCACCCAAACGGCCTCCCGAGTTCCAAGTCCCCGCAAAGGTACGCATCCAAACTCTCATCGAGGCAACAATGACGAGATCAAGAAGAAAACGTTCTGCCCTGGAAAGTTCACCGGGTTGTCCGGGAAAGGGAAACCCTTCACCTTCCTCCTATAATTTAGCGTGGACAGAATTCGGTATGTTGAAACACGGGACGATGGGTGATGGTCCAGGGTGAAGGTGTGAATTTGTGCAGAGTGTGTGAAGGCTTTGGTGTTCACAAAAGAATTCCGAAATCCCAACCAAGATCTGATTGCTCCAACACCTTCAGATTTCCAGGGCGATTCCTATCAATAATAGGGCCAAAGGACTCCAAACGATAGTGAGAATCTTCGCGAGAAGAGCGGGGTGTCGGTGGGTCAGAATCTGGCTGCCGATCTTGAAGCTCTGGGTTCCCCAGATGACTGGGATCCCGAGACCGGTCTAGAATGGTGGAGCAAGATTCTGGATCTTTCCAGACTTGGACTCGGGGAAACGGCTTATATCACGGTGGATGGAAAACCAAAATGGAGAAGAAGGTTTTTGTGAGTATTCTCTTTCAACATCAGGAGTGATTTTCCCGGTCCATCCATCGCCCCACCAACC
>JADGJF010000672.1:0-16331 GCA_027596845.1 Quaeritorhiza haematococci | reverse complement strand
GTTGTGCACGTAAGAATATCGGATGGATTCAAGACGTTGTGTGGCTCCTCCTGTACTTACAACAATACGTCATGATTATGAATGGAAGGAAGATACCGAGCACTGTAGCCAGAACGACTAACCGATCGTACATGAAGTTTGAAGTGAAATCCACTAAAGATGAATGCAGGCAAATGAAACAGAAAGAAGGCAAACATCAGTATCTCAAGAAGATTCCGCATACTCGCATTCCGGGAAACTGAAATGTAATCCCTTTCCTCGAAACAATGCCCAGTATCCGCCTACTTACTTGTACAAAACAACCGTGACGACTGCGGCACATACGGGTGCCCCCAAAACATATCCAAAAGATACATAGCAAGCGGAGCAGCCCACCCAACTCCCCAAATCATGAACGGCATAACCCACTTCCCAACATCGCACTCCCTCGCCCAATCTTTTATCCTGCGCAGACCCTTCCACCGTGCCCGTCGTTCCTTCGTTACGGACCCGATCTCCCCCCAGCAAGATTTATCATTCCGCCCACCTCGACCACCACTTTTGTTGTTTCCATACGGCAGCACACCACCAAAAAGAAATGATCCTCCAACAATGGTTTGGTAACGCTCCCAGCTGGTAAGCATGAGCATCAAATCAGATGTTGCGCTGAAGGCGTAGGTGAGGGCGCCGGAAATGTTGCATTTATGGACGTCGGTGGCAAGTTCACGGGCCCAGGAGGCGCGGAGGATCATCATGATGCCGCCTAAGAGATTCTGGTTTTGGGGAACAGAGTCAATGGGATGAAAGCAAAGGTCTGATGTGAGTTGGAGTGTGATGTGGAAAAGAGAAGAGAGGTTGAAAAGAGAGACTGGTTGTGCGATGATGTAAGGGAGGGTGCGAGTGAGACGTACCGCGACGGCCAGATGTACTGCGATGCGAGCTCCTGTTGTTTTGACTGTTCCCACATGCGAAAATCGAAGACGGAAAAACGTCAGGCGGATCGGAACGAAGAATGACTTTGGTCCCGTTCTTCTTTTGGAGAGGCTGGATGGCCGACTACATACCATTCGCCCGCAGCACAATGATCAAGAGGTTCAGCAAAATGCCCGGGATCGCGACGACACCAATCGAGATCCAGTCCAGTGTGCGCTCATATTCCTCCGGGTCGCCGAATGCGGATCCCGCCCCCCCATCCGCCCTCAAACCCTCGCTCACCCCCACACTTCTTGCCGTGATTGTTGTGACTGTCGTGGTGCTCAAATGTAATTGTTCAAACGCCGAAGAAGAAGTTGAAGCGAAACTCCAAATAAATGCTGACGCTGTTGTTGTGAATGCCGAATGTGGAGAAGACTGCAAGATCGTTGAGGAGGAAATCGATGCATCGACTGCGACGCCGGCGCCCTCAATCATACGGGGTGAGTGACTTGGTGTTGACGCGAGGTGACGGCGAGAGACATTTGCCGATGTCGTATCGCTGGTCGTATCCTGCGGTTTTTTCCCCACAATTGTTCACCGTTACGTATTGAGCACCGTATTGAGCAGATTATTGAGGCCTCGCACTTCAGAGACCTGCTGCTCACCACTTTGATTCATTTTGCCCCGTGCTTTCCACCCACACGGCTGGAGGAAAACGGCGCGTAAGGGGCTGAGCGGTCGGGGATGGTAAGGAAGACATTTTGAAAAATTGCATGTTTTTTTCCCCAAGATGTGAATGTGGCATTTTGATATGTGGCGACGCATTTCTCGGATTTATTTCAGGTCCATAATTTGTACATAATTCGCGCACGATAAGATTTTTCTGGAGATCATCATGTTCATAAATCCACGTTTGTATGTTTATGGTAAAAATTGTCAAAAATGATTCTCAGTCGGAGACAACCGTCTTGTGTGGTGTGGCGCCCGTCGGGATGCTCCAATGTCAAATGTCATTTTTTCCCCACCTTTTTTTTCGTGCTTGGAGCTCTAGGCGCTCGTGCCGCTCTCCGATCAAACCACATCTCAGTATGCCAGGATCGACACCCAGAAGTTCGAGTGCGGTTTGGATCTGGGTCGGATTGTATCGCTGTGGAAATGCCGTGTCTATTTGGGGAAGATGTCATGTCTAAATAGTACGTCTGCGTCTGATAACACACTGCTCAAAACAAGCAGAGGGAGAATGGGCCATAGAATGAGCTGGGGACTCGGGGACTGTGATCAGAGCACTTCATTCAGTGACTGCTGCGCTGACAGCTGCGAAGCGTCAAAAAAGCTTGATCCAGAAGGGCTGGCGGTAATTGCGCGGTAGTCAGCCTTTGATACCAGAATGCAGTCAGAATATATAATGTAAAGTAGAAAACATCGTGTTGAGCTGAGAATGGAGTCGAACGCAAGAGGAGTACTGCCTGCAGGTCGGCGGAACGCGAAGGGAGACAGTCCATGGCCTACGCGCTTTCAAACCCTATTACAGATCTTTTCCACCAGCAAGTACGATGGCATCACAGGTCTGTACCTTCTCTCTGACCCTGTCTGGGTCCGGACATCACCAAGCGAAACCATACTACTTTTTAGAAGCCTCTGAACCCTGCGTGAACCCTGCCATTCAATCCACTGGCCCGCCGGAGGCGCTGGACGTCTCCAGCCCAGTCTGCTGAAGATGTGGGCTGGCATCAGGGTCTGCAATGAAGAACTCCAATCCAAAAAGTGTTGGGGCTTCAAACTGGGCTTCGAAAACCAGTCACACCAAACCTCCAAATCCCATTTCACTTACAGAAAATGCTCACCAGGCCTGCCACCAGACACAAAGATCCATGGTAGCGCCTCATTTGATCTGTTCAGAACAATTCAAACAAATACCAGAATACCAATGGATCAGAAAATCATCTCAACGGGAGACTCAACCAAAACCTTGAGCCAGCACCACGAGCGATCAGGTTCTCTTTTTCATAAGGGTTCATCTTCAACTCCACATTCGCGAGGGGGAGAACGTCGCGCGAACTTCTACGCGAACTGTTTTCTGAGTCGCGATCAACAAGATATTCGACAATGTCCAATTCAACATCACCCCCGCAATGGAGCAATGTGAGCGATTACGAACTCACGAACCAGCTCACCTTTACGAGCTTGTTCGCGTTCATGGTCGGCGTTACGGTATGTTTCGCATAGTTTTCTTATCCCCACCGCCTTGTTTCTTGCAGATTTGACTTGAAAGCAACGAAGATCTAATCACACATTATTTGACAAATGCAAATCCTCTACTCTCCGGTTGCTCTGTCCATCGCTCAATCTTACAGTTTCCCGAGTTCCTGCGAGGCCTCAACTACGCAAAACGCTCCCACTTCAAACCAGTTCAACTCACAAACCTTCTTCAGCTTCTCTTCCTTCTCGCCAAGAACTGCCTTCACTGGGCACATTTCAACTTCTACATGCCATCCTGCCTAACGCGCGTATGGGTCGTTGGGCCTCTCTCCGCCTCGAATTTCTGTTTCGTATATCTGACTCAGTACTTCAAAGTGCGGAGTGTTTTGCACGATCACATTGCCCTTGGCGGGACGCGCGCGACGATGCTGCATCGGTGGCTCGTAAATGTCATCTTTCTGGCTGTTTGTCCGGGGTTGTTTTTCTGGGCTATAAATCCAGGTGTTCAGCGGAACTTCTTCGGTCGATGTGGTAGTTGTTGGCCTGCCGCGTGATCGCGATCACCCCCCACATCGTTCTTTGCTTCTTTGCATCGCACGCGGGCGTACTTACGATGACCTTATGATATCATTTCCATAATCTTATCACGCCCACAGCCAGCAACTATAACTACACCATCCTTGTTTACCTTTATGTGATGGACACGCTGCTCGACTGCACATACGCTTACCTGTTTCTGAAGCAGATTCGCTCCAAACTCCTCACATCCAAGGATACCAAATGGTCGGCTTATTTTAAATATAACGACTTTTACCTGGTCATCGTCAATATCAGTTCGATCTTCCGGGTCCTTGTCTATCTATTTGTGACCAACATCTGGTAAGGCACACAATTTTTGATGATAGATTGTTGTCTGTTCGTGGTTTTTGTATTGGGTTTTGAGAGCCTCGAATCTGCGACTTTATTGCTTACTGTTTTTGTTTTTTTGTCTCTTTGATGTGAAGGCTCAAAAATGTCATAGTGAACTTTTTCGAGCTTATCCGCGCCGTCACCCTCTCACGAACAATCACGGTCCTCCTCTCCAACTCCACGTCAACATCCCCGTCCTTAAAATACGTGGGATCCGATCCTATCCGCGATAATATGAGCGACCTCATGATCAATACACCATCGTCGCCTCCTGCTTTTGAGGTGGCAACATCTGCCGTCAATAAGGGCTCTTCCAGTTCGTCGAATGTTTAATCGAGCGGGTCAACCATTCGGCAGCTGTCTGCACAAAAGACACGGCGATGGGTGTTGTGGCGCCACACGAGGACTTTGTAATGAGACAACCGGACTCGGAGGAGTATATTTTGAATGCTGCAATCGCGCAGTATGCTCAACTTCAACATGTTCAGATAGTCATTCATAAGTCACAATCCCAGCCAGTATACCCCGTTCATCTTTCAAGTTTAGAATATATGGTAAAAAGCTGTAAGAACACTATGTATCTAATCTAATACGAATAGAGAATGTAGAAATTGAGCTGCTTCCTCTCCCTCTCCACTGCAGCGCGTTCAGATTCCTTGCCACGCTCTAGCGGAGTTTGCCAACTAGTCGGAGTTTGGAATCAGAGCTTTTCTGGGAGGGGACCAGGGGAGTTTCGAAACAAAAAGAAGTCAAACGCTGTGTAACTTGAATCACGTCAATTCACGTTTTTGCAACTCCGACTCACCTTTTGAGCAGCCCTCAAGAGCCGAGTTTCGACCAACCTCCGACATTGGTTCCGACATCGAAATCACAGACGGATACTCACTTCAGCGTAAACATCGGCTGTTTGACTTAATCGCTTTATGCAATCTCCCATTTGACGTCTGGAATCGCCGCTGATCTGTAGTAAGTCTTTCTGAGAGAGTTCTCTTCCATCTCGACCTGATTCTCTGGACGATCTGGCAGTTTGGTTTGCTTCAGTAAAAGCAGCGACCAAAGTACGCATTGAAGTAACCGGGTTATCAAATTTCACAGAACTTATAAAAGACTTCAAGGGAATGCGGCGTGCCATTTTTCACTCCTTTCATGTCCACACCAGAGCGACATCAACCACTCGAACGAGTACACACATGGCTGCTACTGCCGTGGATGCAAGTCTTCCCGGTAGCCCGAAACGACTGTCGTCTGCGTCGCTCTCGATTTGGTCAAACAAAACAATGACCAAAGCATTCGGAGCTTCCGCAAGTCTCAACCTCGTTAATTCGCGGAAACCCTCCTCACCATTCGCAAACTCCGCCCCTCTCTGTCCCACGGGATCCCGAATACCCTCTAATCCGTCCACCACTCAATACAGATCCATAGTAACGGGCGTTGATGACGACGAGCTTGACCTGTTTTCAAGGGACCGGCACCTCGCTAAGCTCCCACCTGCCGACGACGACGACCTCTTGACCCAAAACATTGCGGGAGTATCATTTTTCGACGAATTCAAACTTGTGTTTCCGCCACAGGGGATCGATGGGGAGCATGGCATCACGAAAATCACCCAACCACCATACCATGCAACCTTGCTCGGCGAAAGCGAGGGTGCTAACGAGAATGAGGACGGTCAACGTTCAGCACCACCTTTAGTAGTCCATGAGACTCGGCAACAGAAGAAGTATTGGAGCGAAGATTCTACGCTGATCCACCGGCGGCTAGGTTCAGCTAAACAGGAACAGGGGAATCAACCTCGAGCTGTATCTGCGGCAGGTACCGTTGCCTTCAGACCTGATTTAATGAGATTCATGCATACCAGTGCCGGTCAGGGTAAGATATTCCACGATTCCTCTCCTGGTTTTCTGCCCCGAAGCAAAAGGGATTTTTCCACTTCTGGTTGTCCTGTTTGTTAACCGATCTCTCTGTTCCGTTTCCCGTCCTTCACTCAATTTGTTGCGAAGTAGCTAAAGATAAGGATCAGCATCTGTTCGGAAGCTCCGCAAACCCGCCACCTCCCGAATCCAACACATCGCATCAAGAACAACCCCCGACACCACCTCGTATCGCTATCTTCGAAACCATCAATGGTCGCCAACGCATTTACCGCGTTGTGCCTGCCTCCACCTCGGATAGCATTCACAGATCGGCCTCCTCACCCAGCCAAACGATTGTGAGCACCGACAAGCCCACTTCGATTCAGGAAGGGAATACCCAAGGGGTGCTTATTTGGGAATGGGAACATCAGGCTGGAGATCGTGGTAAAATCGGTCGGCGGACATGGGTGGAGAAGGTGGTTCCGGTGCATGATCTCATGGCGTGGTTGAGAACCATGTTTTTGCCGATTGGGTATCCGCAATCTGTGCATCCAAGGTGCGCTGGGGCGGGGAATGGCCTATGAGTCTCCTTATCTTTATTTGAAATTTAGAACATGAGAAGGGTCTTCTCGTCAAGCAAAGCAGGCAGACTGGCAAGGAATGACCAGAATGCCATTTTCCTCGTCCCTCTTTCTTATTAAATCATATTTGCGAACTTTCTTCTAATCTCTTATATGCTACTCTTTACATCAAACCACCGATCAATGTATTGTCAATTTCACCCTCATAACTTAAATTGTTGTCGAAAACCTTCCCGTCATGTGCAGCTACGCACCCGTTCATATCTGGCAGTTTGTGGAGGTTAGTCTACTTTTAAAACCCATCTATTATGTTTCTGCCCGTAGACTTTCGAAATGCTCATTGTACACAACCATTCTTTCATAAATGTCTGCCCTTCGCACCGGCATGAAGACGCTCATTGGAAGCACGGTGAGGACTGCTGGGCGTGTCGTAATAGTTTGTCCTTCCGACAAACTTTTGGCCACGAAAGCGTCGTTTCCTGTAGCTCCTGCATATATATCTCCAGCACATCGTAATGCATTTTTGAACAACGAGTGCAGCAATTCATCAAACGCACTCCTTTCCCTAGGTCTCCGTCCTCTGTAACGAAGCAATGCTCGAATCCCTCGGTGTCTCAAGCGGCGCCGCAACGACTGGTGCTGTAGCCATCCAATGGGTCCTAAAAGACGGTTTCGGTGAAATCGGCAAGCTAATCTTCATCGAACGCTTCGCCAAATCCTTCGACTCCCACCCTAAATGCTGGAAACTCGTCGGCGAAGTCTCTTCTCTTTGCGGAAGCCTGATCTCAATGTGCACGGTCGTGGTGGAACCTCGGTACTTCTTACCTATGGCTTCGTTGGGGTATGCGTGCCGGTCTGTGCATTTCGCGATTTGGGGCGCGACGCATATGACTTTCACGAGGAACTTTGCGTTGAATCAGAGGATTGGGGGTGGGGGTGGTGCAGCGGTCAAGGAATTGAACAGCATGTATACGAGTATTGATGGGGAACCCGTCATTCCACACAGTGCGAGCAGTGGAGGAGGTGTTGCAGCTCAACCAAAAGAGGTGGAATTTGGTGTGGGCTCCTCTGTGGGGGGAGGCGGGAGAGGTGGAGGTAATGTTGGGGATATTGTTGCAAAAGACGACAGCCAGATGTCTGTAGCACACATTGTTGGGATGTTGTGTGGTGTCGCTCTTTTGAGCTTCTCACACTCGCCATGGTTCCTGTTTGCGTGCTTTCTTGCTGTGTTGGGCCCGACGCATTTTTTGTCTACTGTCGCGCTTTTGAAGGCGGCTAAATTTCAGGTCTTGAATGGGGCGACGATGGGGCTTGTGGCCATGGAGTATGTTGAGAGTTGGGGGAACGGAGGGTTGGGGGTTGTGCCGAGTCTTGAGGAATTATTGGAGCATCAGGAACAGGCGCGAGTACAGTGTCGGCTGCAGAAAAAGCAGGAGGAAGAGGATCAGAAACCCTTGCTACAATTAGAAACCACCACTATGAACAGCCGAACTGCAGCAACGTCTCCTTCGCAAACAGCAACGTCGTGGTCTTCTCGTTTCTTGTCGTTCCTGTATAGGGTCAGATCCATACCGCCCAACACGTTGTTTATCGGTGAGTTTGTGCTGAACCCGGATCGGCAGAAACTACCGGATATCAAAATAGGATCGACCATCAAAGACGCATATTCGGATGCTGCACAGTTAGAAATGGCTCTGGAGAGTATGCGGGTGAGTGTTTCTTTTTTAGAACAGTCACCGCAGGTCTCACCACCTGATTGACAACGAATCTTTACTATACCGGAATCGGTGCTCTCTTTCCCTCCCAAATCCCAAGTTTGAGAATTATCTGATCTCAGGATCCACCGCCAAGTCCGATCCCATCCACATCGTCCTCCACACCGACGCAGGTCCCTTCGACGTCCTCAAAGCCGTTCTCCACGCCACCAAGTATCATGCGGATCTTCCAAGCCCTACTCAAACCCCCCACCAGCTTGATCCCAATTTTACGACCCCGTCGGCACCCGCAGATCATCCAAATACAGTAAAATCTCGTTTGGCGACTTCGTTGGATTGGACGACCAAAGAGTTTCCTCGATTCATTGACCAGGTGGAAGATAAAGGGTGGCAGACGGATACGGTGTTTTGGAGAGATGCGGGGAATCGCGTGACGTGGGATCGGAGACCTTTCCGGCAGATGCTATAATGGTCGGAAGTCGGTTGGGTGTGGTTTTTGTACGAGTTTGTTGCTGTTGAGGATGGAGACCCTTGATTTCTTAATTGGCACACATTTTTCAAGGGGTAATATCACATGCATAGCCGCCCTTTACGCGTTTCTTCAAGCCAATCATGGCCTGCAGATCCAGAATATTCCCTTACCGAAACCGCATTTGATCAGTTCTAGATGAACTCAACAATGAGTCAGAGGACAAAACGTCTGCAGGAAATATCGAGGCAACAGAAAATGGACAACATGCCAGATACCACATGTCCGTGTGCGGAAAGGGCCTCTTTATGGCATATTGGATTGGTTTCCAGTTGTCACTAGTTGAATTGAGTACTTGACCGAACGATTTCCTTCTGGACAATCTGCAGCGCCGCTCGTAGCGAAAATGACTGCCAAATCCTCAAACGCACTCCGAACCCATCAGCCCCCGATGGATTCAAAGACAAAGTCACATCAAGAAAAGATCGTTGCGGCATCAACACAAAGTCCAGCGAATGTCTCTGTCCGATGCACACCCACGTTATCGTCAACACCCCCACAAGCGCGCAAGAAATCGTCAAGCTCTACTCCTGCAAGTCCGGCGGGTACAAGCCTAATAAATGACACCGCTCTTAATAGGGCATATGTCATGCTCACGAAGGATTCGGTGCAAAGTCCGTCGGTGCAAGTTGCTGTTACATCATCACAAACAGAGCTCGATGAGACTCCAAACATATCTAGGCGCCGGAATCAATTCAACCTGACTGATAGTCACGTAGTCGATGAGAAGCAGAATTTGGTGGGCTCTGTGGTGCAGGAAGCGAATCCGGGGTCAAGGGAACTAGGACAAACGGTCTTAGCGTTTGCGCTCGTTGCTGCTATTGGTAAGATCCACTGAGGGGGGAAGGAGAGAGGTTGTGCTCGTTGCTGCTATGGGGTGAATGGTCTTTTCAAGTGGCCACTTCCGAGTTTCTCCTTTGCATCATTCCTGAGATTTAACATCCGCAACCTAAAATATGTCCTAACGCAATTTTCGTTTTACTTTACGCACCCAACGCACATCGCCGACACCGCATTCACGATACTCCAGTCGCAGCTATTTTGTCCGAGATCTTGTCGTCTCTCTAGATACATATTCCGCAGTCAATGCTTTTTTCGAATTGGTAGAAGCCTTATAAATGAAATACCAGTCGGACGTCAATGATACTGCGCAAAAGAGATCTGTTCAAACGCCGGTGTGCCAAATTCTCGTTTCGTTATTTTCCGTATGCGAGGATATTTATTTTACTTTTTGACTTTCATAACTTCTTTAAAAATGCATCAAAGCAAGGATACTGATGAGAAAAAATTCCCAAGATTTCGTAAAGACGTACTGGAGAAATTAAAGGGATTGATGACTTAGAAATTTAAAAAGCTCAGGGCAAATTAAAAGACGCCGTAGAGTGGAATGAGGGAGACGGGGACATGGTGGTAATAGGAAAATGGGGACCACCAAATGCCAAAATGGGTTTGGACAGAGGCGCGTGGGAAACAAAAAACCCAAAATCATCCATCACACCAATGAGACGATATGTTACAGTTCAAAAAAATCAGTCAAAGGGGAAAAAACAAAGACCCAAGTTTCCATAGCATCACTGCGACGTCGGCATCTTGTTTTCGTGCTGCAAAACATGGTTGCAGAACGCCGAGAGAACATCCATCGCGGGGGTGTCGGGAGACTTCGATACATCACAGGGACTCTCTGCAGGCGGTGTTGGGGTGCCTTCGAGAGGCACAGGATCCCTCATCGCACAGGCCTCGAGCAACACAGACAGGAACCTCTTACGTCCGCTACGAGGCTCTGGTTCCGCAACCGTGCTGTGCTGGAGTGACTGGCGATCGATGCACATCGTTTGTGCCGAATTGCTGCCCGTGGGGGAAGGTTGCGCCAAAGGGGAACGCGGGCTCTGCGCTCTGGATCGGGAGAATGGAAAAGGCCGCGGCGCGACGATACTGCTGGGAGTTATGGGGGGTGAAACGAGCGGTGGTGCCATCGATTTGTGGTTGTTGTAAGGAGCCGCAGTTCCGGTGGACATTGTCGCGGGCGGTGTGGTCAAATTACTGGCTTGATGATACGGATATTCCGTTTCCTCCTCCTTCCTTCCCAAATCCATCCCATGTTGACCCGCAGCATGACTCTCACAAGGCAAAGCCGGGGAGCAGCTGTAACACCTAGGCGGTGCGCTGGTCCTTTTTGTTGATTGATGCTGCCACGTTTCTGCGACATAGGAAGGTGCTGACATGGGTCGAGAAAAATTAAAAGACCTTGGTTTCTCGGGTTCGTCAGCAAAGGGGTTGTTAACGACGCTTTGGCAAAGTGTTTCGTGGTGAGCGAATTGAGAGGACGGGTGGACACGGCGATGATAACCTTGAGGACTGGCTATGTGCTCTGGCGTCACGTTTTGCTGGATGCGATACCGCTGGTCCGTCGCCCACTTCGTCAAAGAAGTATCAGACCAGAACGACTTGCCGTTGTTGGTCTCCGAATTGCCCGTTGTAGCTCTGGTGCTCGAGTGGAACGCTCCCGACCGGTCTCTTTCCGGCTGGGCGGGACTGCAAGTGAAATCGATGGAATCGTTCTCTACGAGTTTGTTGGGCGTGATCGGACTATCCTTCAGAGCATAGAAGTAAGGATCGCTCCAGGTCGTCTTCGAAGGCGACGATTGAGACGTCTGTGGTCTGAAATTGGAAGTCTTGATAGTTTGAATGACGGTCCGAAGCGAAGGGAGGAACTTATGTCGCCGTGCATCTGCCCGGATATCCATGACGCCGTTGAGGTCTGCGACAAGACGCTCGCCGGTTGAGCTCCTTTTCCGGAAGGAGCCAGCCGGCAACTGCATGGGTTCCTCTTCTACCTCCTCTTCGTGTTCCTCATCATCTCCGCCCCAACGTTTGTCCGCCTCCTCATCCGTGGACGTGCATGCACTTTTCGCCCCAAAGCAACCCTGATCGCCATTCCCATAGGACGACGTATCAGTTGATTCGTTGCGGACCCTCGCGGCATTGGCCTCCCCGCTATCCTCACTCGACCAATCATCATCGTCATCATTCAACCGGGGGTGTCCTCGGGGATGTAGGATATCATCCGCTTCACATTCAGACAAAGATAATGTGCGAATTCGTTCACGAACTGATCTCGAACGATTAACACTTCGGTTCGACAAAGCATATCGAGGGTTCTTCGCATTTGACGTGAACGACGGCGGAGAATGCGCAACAACGGGCGAGTACTGCAATATGAGATTCCCGTCATCAGAGACTCTTCGTTTTCTTTTGATCGCACGGCTTGAGCTGGTTTCCAACACGGCGGCGTCTTTGGTGGCATTGCTATTGTCCCCACATGCCATATCGACACCATCGCAGTCAAGAGACGCCGCAAAATCATTGAGGCCCGATCGTCCAGTAGCGCGTTTCTCCTCAGCGACAATTTGGGAAATGTGAACATTTTTGTCATCTCCCGATGATGGTATGGGGAAGTTTTCGTGCCAGGTGACGTAATAATGTGACGGCCGGCCCTCAAATAATGCGCTTTCCACGGCAGTCGCCTTTACGCCCCTCGTGGACAGCGAGTGTCCCTTTGTTGATAAAGTAGACGAGGAGTCGGAAATTCGAGAGCGAATACGTGATGCGACGGCCTTTGCTGTTGAGTCCTGTTATTCGATGTGTGGATTTTCAAGGCGGCAGAGATCGGACGATTTGTGTTGACGGATGTGATGAGAGAGATGTGAAGTTGAAAAACCGCAATCAGATCGTGAATGTTTTGAGTACCTCTCAGGAGAGGAGGCAAGGTGGGAATATTTGAAAAAGAACAGGGGCAAAGGCTGGCTCACGCCAAGAGGTGAAGAGAACGAACCTTAAAGCCCTTGGCATGGGGATTATAGTTCTTTTTCAGCGAATTGACCTTTTTGTGGAGAGAAATTGAATCGGAATTAGCAATGACCGAAATCGCTCCAATCAAAGACAACCGAGAACGGATAGAGCGCGATACCTTCTCGTTCTGGTAATGCGTGACGGCAACAAAAACAGTTTCTTTAAACAAAAACGTTGTCTGCCGAAATTTCTGGCCGGTCGACCCTCGATTCACTTGTTTGGCCTCACAGTTCACGTCGTTCTGAGAGCGATTCGGTGGGCCTCGGCGTCCAGACTGCTCTCCAACATCCTCGCTCACGCTTCCATCCGTCGAATAATTATCGCCTGGGTCGGAAACAGATGAAAGATCCTCGCTAGAATCGCTGGAGTCATCCATTGTAAAACGGGGCACGGGTCCTCTCGCGCGATATCGATTTACTGCCGCGCCAGCTCTAGGATTGATCGTGGTGTTGTCTTCATGACGGATTAGATGGACGCGTGGCTGATACTTGTTGAAACTCGTCACGTAGAATTGATGGTCTTCGAGGAGGTATGTCTGGAGGTCCTCCTCCCCCAATGCGGGAGAGCCAGATCCATCTGAACTGTTGTTGACTGCATTGGCACGTTTTGTGGATTTGCCGGAGGCTGTTTTGGCTTGATTCTGGTTTTGGAGACGTTCACTGAGTGTACGATTGGTGAGCTTGAGCTTGGCGAACGACACCCCACACTTCATCCAAAAGGCACCTGAAACAGACAGATGGTACGAGTGAGTTGATATGATTTGATTTCCTCACGGGACGAGATAAGAGATTGAATGGGGTGCAACACATATATTCTTTTGTTGAATACTAACCTGTCTGCGGGGAGTTCGGGTGAATGTAGGCCTTCGTGATCGGTCGGTGAAGAGCGTATTGCGTCTCACCCTGCAACCTCGCGCGCGTTGCCGATTCGTCAGCGGAAGGTTTCGCGGCAAATTTCTTCTTTCCTTTGCCACCGCGACCAGCGCCGCTGGAAAGGGAAAATTTTGAAAAGACATCGTGGGTGACTGTGAGCTTTTGGGGGCATGGGGTGTTCAAGACGGTACTTCAAGAGATTTGGTTTGGTGATTCTATATATCTTGACGTACCTGCGAATATTCTGGATGTCATCCGAGTACGTGCTGCCGGAAAGGGAATGATCCGTTGATAAAGATGGAGACGGGGACAGGGATGGGGAGGAGGATTTGTCCCTGTCGATCACGGGAGTCCATCCAGTGGATGACTTGAATTTGTGCTTGAATGGAGAGACCTGCACGACATCCATCGCGATCGTGTAAAGGGCCTGATCAAGGTTGAGGAAGCAAGTAGAAGAATTATATGCGTCAATTCTAATTTTCCGTCTACCGGCCTCGACACATACAGACTCGCTGCTTCAACGATCAAACTGAGTGTGACTTACATTTGGATCCATATCTTGGCACTGGAAACGAATGGTTGGAAATAAGCATCTCCCTATCTTCGTCACGATCATCTCGGTTTCGCTGTAGGAGGCGTGGTGGTAGAAAGAAACGAATTTAGTGCGAAGATCTCAGCAATCCGAGTTCGCAGAGGTGGATAAGTCCCCTCGAAGCGCGATCACTTACACCGAATGAAACTGAGCCCACAGTTTGGCATCTTCGAGAAGGAGCACTTCGGGAACCTCCATCGGACGAATCGTTTCTCCATTACCAACAAGCTTGGGTGTGGTTGTGTGCGACGATGGTAAGCAATGCTGATTCTGAGACGATGCAGTCACGCGATTCGCCGTACGGGATGGAAGGGAGTGGTTGGGAGATGTGTTCTTGTAAGAAGCGTTCGTGGTTCTCGCGACATCAAATGTTACTAAGTCCGCCGACGGGGCCGACGGGAGGTCGTCGTTTGAACTCGAGAAAGGGGCCGACATGTTCTGAAACGATGCATCTTCTTTGGGCAGTGCCACCATCGAAAAACGTCGGTCTATCCTCGGGGCCGACGGGACGTCTTGGGTTCTTCTTGTGAACTTCACAGCCGGGGTGGTCTTGACCTCAGAGGAAACACGTTCGGTGGGGCGGACTCCTTGGGTTGGTCTGGATTTTGACAGAGGTGGCGTGAGCAACGGGGTGACGGTATCCCCACGGTAGCAGGTATGGTCTCCTGTGCCCATGCGGTGGGCGGCGATGGGGAAGTCTGATTCAGCAGTATCTCTGACCGATGGGATAGAGAATGACGCCGACCGCTTCAATCGGAGTTTAAGCGGAATGTTAGATCGGGAGACGCCGTTGTCACGATCGAATTCTGGTCCGGTCGCGTTGAGATTGTGATGAGTGCTTCTGCCACTTGGAACGTTGAAATCGGCTGCACCATTGATGATTGGGTGGCGGGAACGTGAACTCCATGTCAGCGAAGTTGGTGTAAGTTGGGAAAACAAGTGGGTGCGTTGAGAAGTGGAGTTCATGGCTGAAAGGGGATGTGGCAATAAGCGTTGGGTCCCCATTTTAGCATTGGACCGGGATATTCTCCTACCCACCGGCTTCAATGCAACAAAAAATCGCGAGAGGGGCATCTAAACGAACATACCGGGAAGAGATGATCCATCCACAGCACTGTCGCTCGTGAAGGAACTCCGTATTTCATTTTCGACGACGACTGGGGGCGACTGAGCCAACTGGGAATGAAAGAATGCCATTCTTCCACGTTTTGAGGTCGAAGATTGCGGCTGAAATTACCAAGGATTCGGCCAGATCAAAGAGCCACAGCTACGTATGGGTTTCTCAGCGGCAGGAAGTTCGGTAGAGGCAAATGCTCCGATAACTGTGAGAGATCAATCGTTGGTGCAATAATATGGGGAGCGAGAAAGATGTGAAATGCAAAAAAACGGATCAGCTTTGCACGGTTGATGGCTTTCACGGCTGCACCATTGACACTAACCCTGCCCCTATATAGCAAGAAAACTCTGGGAACTAGAGTCTCAAGCGCAGAACGACGAACCTTAAAGTTGAACACGACGCAGAGCCAACTCGCGGAACTCGCAAATCACGCTTTGAACGTCTTCTTTGGTTTCGCAGGTTACGTTTCGGTGTTGAACTTCCTTTCGGCCTTGAATGCAGGAGAGCGCAGGAAAAAACCAAGAGAGATAGAAACACCTCTGTGCAGATGAGGTGGACAAAGCCAGGGGGATTTCTACTGTTCAAGATAAGAGGTGAGGTGTTGGGAGAAGAAAAAACATGGAGCGGCAGCCCCTCGCGCTACAACTCATTGTTTCCCACCACGCTCACGTCCTTTCTTCTTCCTCGCTTTCCTCTCTCCTCTTTTCCGCGCCTCACACCCCACCACGCCACATTCCCCCACTGTCTGAGGCCCGGTGCATTTCTGTCGCGGGGAGACATTTTCATTTCGAACACCAGACCAGCGTAACTGGTCCGGGGCCGGAGCGTTGATGCTAGGAGAAGAAAAACTCCAAGGAGCCGGATCGTTGAAAAGGTTGACGTCGACGCACGTCATTCCCACTTCGACTTTACTGCCTCCACTTCGAGATTTTTTCCGGCTCCGTCAAGTTCCCCGGACCACTTTCAAATACGCATCTTAGACCATGTGGGCATCTTGAGAGGCTCAAGGATCCGTATTTGAGCGTCAGCGCGTTTAACCCTGAGCAGGTTCGCCACTTCATAAGCAGCTCAAAATCGATGGACTGGTGGTCGAAAGACCCACACCTTTTGGCAGCGCTCATTTTCATTCCATGGCTTCATGCTCGCGCCGGGCGGTATCAGCTTCCACTGAAAGCTCTCCCAATGAGTGAGATTCCGTGGAATAGGAGGGCCGGGGGGGGC
>JADGJF010000671.1:0-16343 GCA_027596845.1 Quaeritorhiza haematococci | reverse complement strand
TCCCCATCCCCATCCCACTCGTGATCCCAAAGTCCGCCCCAACCCTCACCAACAATGTATGCAACACCAATCGAATATCCTGCGGCACATCCTGCAACAACAAATTCACAACCTCCCCATAAAACACTGGAATATGTTTCTGGAATTGTGAGTCGTCAAAATTGACGAGTGCGTTCAGGATTGTGACCACGACGGGCCGCCAGGCGTTCACGTTGCGGCGTTTGGATTCCGGATCGAGGCTGTTGTAGTGGTGGAGGATGTCGTAACTCAATCTGAATTTTTAACCAAAAAAAAGGGGGAATAAATCAAGAGTTAGAAGACAACGTCCCTAAAACGAAACGATATATATGCAAATGCTAAAGATAAAAGATAAAAAGATAAAAAGATACTCACGGAATCAACCTCTTGGCAATCTCCTCCCGACTCATCACCCGATCATCATCCCCATCCGAATACATCTTTATCAAAATCAAAATATAACTCGACACACTACTCGTCTCCTGCTTCAACAAATTCGGCAAACTCTTCATGAATCCCATCTTGTACAACGCCATTCTCAATTCCATATCCCCATTAAACGTTTGTGCGAATCGGTAACTCCGCTCAAGACAGTCGATTAGTAGGAAAAGGTGTCGCGAGGAGAGAGAGCGGTAGATGGTATCGTTCGTGCCGGATGTGAGGACTTCGTGCAGGGTTTGGATGACAAGGAGGTGGAGAACGCATTTGACAATGATTTGTTGGAAATCTTTTTTTTGGGGGCGGGGGCGGTTGCGTTGGATTATCATTGGCTGAATGTTGGGGAGTCCGGCGGCGGCGGCGGTGGTGCGGGCGTTGCCGTCCGGTTCGCCTTCGGGCAGTTTAGGTAACGTCATCGCATCACTATGGTCCGGTGCGTCTGATGGTATTCGAGCATGGGCATTCGCTTCCTCATCCCCATCCACACCCATCCCCAACGCAGCCTCCCCTGAACTCTGCACACCCATCGACGCACTCCTCTCCCGCTCACGATCCCCGTTCACCTCAAAGAAAAGTGCATGCGGAGTCGTCACCTCAAACAAATGTATAAACATCTTGCAAATCTTGTCCCATATCTCATCATTGAGAGACGAGACGTTGTTTTCAATGAATTGTTGGAGGCATGTGGATCCGATGCGGGCTAGTGTTTCGTTTTCTGTTGTTACCGTTTGAAGGAAAGGAAGGGGGAGCGGAGCAATATGAGAATCTAATCCTCGCACGTGCGCAACACTGGCATCAAGACAAACCCACGAAGAAAAACCACTCCACACGCACACGCACACCCCGTCCGTCCCCAAACCCCACATAACAACACACAACACATACCCTGCGTCATACAAACAGTCAACAAATCCAACAACCCATCAATCATAAACTTCAACGTCTCAAAATAAAATGTGAACAAGTCCACAAACTGTCTCAACGCCTGTATCAACGTCGTCGATAACCAGACCGACATGTCCTCCTTGTTTGCGAATTTTGTGTGCTCTTGGCGTGAGAGTTTTAGGTCGTCGAAGATGGGGAAGAGGACTCCTTTTGAGATTACTTCCCAAAAGTCGCGGGGGTAGGAGGCGCCGTAGGTTTTGAGGGTGTCGAAGAGGTAGGTTAGGCCTCTGTTTTGACGCGGTAAAAAAATTTTGGGAAGGAAAATGCCGTTAGAAGGGGTGGGGTGGATGGATTGGGGGAAGCATATAGAGAGGAATTCCAAACCCTTCCAAGGTTGCCAGCAAAAACCAACAAGCCCTCACTTACCTCGTTCTAACTTCCAAATCACACGTCATAATAACCTCATACAACCCAAACAATATCGGGAACCAAAACCTATAATTCGGTTCCTCATCCGATTGCGGCCGCGCCGAATTCGGTGGGTGCGAAGCAGGTGACGGAAGTGCATGCGCGTTCGCGTTCGCATTCTGATGTGCATGGGCAGCAGAAGTCGCAGAGATGGGTTGCGGGGGAAGTAACGGTGCGGCAATACCATTCGTCTTACCCACACCATCTGCGGGTGCCGTGCCTTTTCCTGCTCCACCACCTACGGGAACCGCTAACGGCTCACCACCAGAAGGCGTCTGAGGCTGCTTGGTATTTCCCGCCTCCCTCAATTCATCAAACGATTTTGCTCTCAGAGGCCCTCCTGCTGCTGTCCCCAGACCCGTTCCCGCCCCCGCGGCGTGATGGAACTGTGGTGACTTTGCGAACTCTGCCATACGCGTAATGGATTGCCGGAGCATTTCGACGGCTTGGAGACTGGTTTTGGGGAATTTCTTGTTTTTGCAGAATTCGACGAGGCAGGAGATGTAGTCCGCAAAGGTTTGGTTGAGGACGACGTTCTCAAAGTTGTTTTTCGATATACCCTTGACGATATCAAAGGCCAATTGCACGATAGATTCTGAAGTGTGCCAATCAAACATTGGATTTTTATAAGTCTAAATGAACGTCGTGAGTCAAAGTCGAAGCCAAAAAGCGCGTCTTCACTGAACATACCATGCGGTTCCCTCGCCGCCTTAATAAACGCCGCAAACAAAGCCTTCCACCCCGACTTCATCGACTTCGCCTTCGCCTGAATCATCTGCTGCAAACAAACGAGCACCATATCCTTGATCTTCACATCCGGATTATTCCCAATAACATGCTCAAACGGTTTCAAAAAGTCTTTCTGGAACTTGAAATGCGGAAGTTCCTCCAACTCCAGAAACTTCATCGCAAGTTGTCTCAGCTTGTCGAGGGCAAAGAACCCAACGTTGGGGTTCGGGTGCGACCCGACTTGGTTGAAGTGTTCACCGAGGATATTCCAAATGTTGGACCACTCGACACGAATACGTTTCATGTTGTAGTAGGAGATTTCGACGAGACGTTGGAGGCAGTACATTCGGGGGTGTTCTCGGTCTGAGGAAGATGTGATTTCGTCCCATGATACTTCGCAGAGAGCGCCGACGAATTCGACAATCGCTTTGCCTGATAGTTTGACACTCGCTGTAAAGATTCGGTCGACGGCAAGGGCCATGCTTTGGGAGGTTGCTTCGGCGGAAAGCTCTTCACGTTGTGCGGGGACCCTGGCTGCGGTTGACTCGCGTCTTTGCAGACGGGCTTGATCACTGGATTGCCTTTCAAGAAAACACACACAAGTTGATTATAACAAAATCGAAGAGACACATTGCTGGTGAGAGAGAGCTGCACTTGCGGGGAACGCTTCCAAAGCGACAACACATAGGAAAAAAAAGAAAAAGAGAGAACCACACGCTAGAAGAAAACAAATCAGTTTACCTCATGATTCTTTGGTATTCAGCCTCACTCCCACTCCCAATAAGCTGAAGCCGTTCAAGTTGTGATATGCACAACACGACGTCCTTCCAGCTTTCCCCAAGGAAACTCCCTTCCACATACGCAATCTCCAACAGAGCACGAATAGCCTCCAAATTCTTTGACCTCATTTCCGAAATATTGCCCAGCTGGGTAAACTTGGACAAAGTCGAGATGAAGGCCTTCCTTTCAAGGTCCATATCGAACAAGCAAACGATGCGCGCCGCGTGTTTGAAACCTTCAAGGGCGATCGAGACCGTTTCCCCATCGTCAGTATCCTGCAGTGGCCCACTGATACCCGTCAAAACAGCCATCCAAATAATCTGGAACATGGCCTTAACATGCTCGTAGTGACTGGCATTGAAGTACGAGCCGAACTGCGCACCCGCATTCGCAAGATTACCCGAGCCCGCAACCGCGCCCCCACCAACAGTACCCCTCTTCCCGACGGCTTTCGTCTTCAGGATCGTGTTGAAAATCGCTTCGGTTTTGAGCGCCATTGTTTCGCTTGCAATCGCGATTTGGGCGATTTCCTTCTTGTTGCGGTACCGAGTGGAAATCTCCGGTACAGCACTGTCTTTGCCGTCTGTCCCCGACCCATCCCCTGTGAGCATTTTCATCGGCTCATCCTTCATCACGATTTCGTTTGTCGAGATTTCGTCAAAGATGGCTTCTAGGAACTCAGCGGGGAGGTCCTTGCCCTCGTCGATACCGCGGTTGTTCTTGATGAAGTCCTGTTTGGTCATACGGCGCTTGACCTGTGCATTGTGCTGGTCGGTGTTGAGCATGATGACAGAGTATGCGAGCACGTATGCGGTATCTGGATATTTGAGATGAGGGGAGAGCCGTTCTAATGTCAGTGACAAGGAGCAAGCCAGAATATTTGTCGATCAACAGGACAAAGCGATTCAGACAGACAACTCACCGGCACTGCTGAAACTCTGGTGGTTGCCCTTCAAATACCGCTCAGCGAACTTCAACATGAACCTATCAATCTTTTGTGCTTCACCCGGAAGCCTGAAGTGTTGCAAAAAGAAGCGGAGGGCGTCCACAAAAGACAACCCGGTGAAATCCATTTCGTCTACGAAGGCGTGCATGATAGCGATGTTTTCTTCGTCCCTGTGTTTTGTAAAGGCAGGGTGTAAAAAAAAATTGCGGGGTCAGTTTGAATAAAAGTTGAGGCAGGCGTGACTGTTTTGGTGAATTAGCAGGGCCATGAAGGCTTCAAGGATGAGGATGGCAAAGACAGTCACGTACCCTTCACCCAAGAATTCCCCAATCATCGCCTTGTTGAGCCCTTCAGTGTTCATCAAGAACCTTGCAATGTCCATCGAAGTCCTGGACGGAATACAGCCTGAATCCAGAAGAAATTGCATTCCCTGCCAAAACATTTCCGTTGAGAAAGAGATTAGAAACCACAAACGGGAGGAAATTTAAGACCCAGAAAATGCAAAACAAAAAGCGGGGGCAAGAATATTTGGATATCTCACCTTCTTTGGTTTGAAATTGAAACGCTTGATCCCTTCCAAGAGGACCTGCTTCCGATGCTTCAAAGTCTCAAATGCTGTCGGGTCGTCTTCCAGCTTCGCCAAAGAGCTTTGCTTGGCCATTGCCCTGACCGGTGCATCTTCGGAGACCAGTCCAAGACTCTTGGCACCGAGTCCTTCGCCCTCGGTCTCCTCGCTCTTGCGGAGATATTCATCTCGGAGGTTTGAGCTCGAAGCCGATGTTGGGATGCCGCCAGATCCACTCACACCGCCACCACCGCTGTTGTTACTATTGTTGTTCGCCAACCGACTGTTGCACCAATTTACGAGCGGGGCGAGCATCCCGCGGACAAGGAGTTCCAGTCCACGCTTCTTGAGTTCCGTGTAGTCCCCACTTGCGGAGTACAGCTCCTTGACCTGCTCCCTCGTGAAGCTGGTGAGGTTGGCTGTGGTGATGGCTGGTGGGATCGGCCCATTTGAACCGAGGGACTGTGTAGCAGCACTGTTTGAATTTGACTGGACGGCGTTGGGGTCGTTGTAGTGATGTTGGGTCATCACCTTGCTGAGAGCACCAATGAGTCGCTCCCAGATGTTTTCTCTTGCACCTGCCTCCACGTCGCAGTCGTAATTCAAGTACATCTCAACGAGAATGCGGCCGCCGTTGGCCTGGGGGTCCGACAAGATTCGGTGCAGCGATTTCAGAAGCGATGTACGTTGATGAAATGTGACCGTGGACCTCGCCTCGATAATTGGGATGATGATTTCTGTGAAGATAACTGACAGCTCTTTCTACAAGACGTAAGACGCGAAGAGCAATTTCAAGCCAAGAAAGCTTCATGTCAGAAGACGTCATGAGCGAAAGGCAGAAAGCAGAAATGAAAAAATGACAACACGGATGGCAACCTTCAAAACAGGTCTCAGTCCAACGAGCAGCCGCCCAAAGATTTCCATAGCGATATCGAAAACTTGCGGGACCACGCTTGCCGCATTCCTGGAAAGACTGAGGCAGAGGTATTGCTTGATCGCATGAATGAAGGATGTCCCACCAGGTTGAGCTCCGGACGCGAAAAGGACTGGTGAAGGGGTGTAGAAGACGTGCAGGTGTGATGACAGGACCGTGTGCATCAAATGCAAAGATAGCAGCTTCGACCGCATAGAATGCGATTTTAAATCAGTGGCCCTTTTGATTTTCGGTGTGTAGAGAAGATGCGCTTTTTAGAACGGAATACTACACTGGTAACATGACCGGCAAAGAAGCACACGGGCGGCGAGAGGTACATACCCTTCTGGAGTTGGAATAGGCTTCATGCTCAATTTACACAAAGCGCGGAATACAAGGTAAGCATCCTTTATGTACGTGTCGATGTTCGAAAATCGCCGCGTATGTTCCTGCATGATATCCTTGGAATCTCGCACGGAGCTACCCCTGCCGATCGCACGCAACGCCGCCACTGCCGGATCTTTATCATCCATCACAACAGAGGACCTGTAATTTTCAATTTGCGGTCAGAAATTATTATTCTGCGTTTCCTATCACCAAGTTCATCTTCCATGGCGCAATCCCAAAAACCGAAAAGCTGCGCCCGAAAACATAATCCAAGCACAAATCAGACAACAATAGGGAGATCATACTCACAAGCTGTCGATACTGGAGCTCCCTTTCATGCTGCCTCCGTCAACGTAAGTACTGGCTGTTGATGAAGCATCATCGTGAATTCCCGCCGTAGAAATGTCTGAATCGGGAGATCGGGGTTGCTCCGATGAAGCCCTCATGTGAGAGGTTACAGTCAAATGAGAGCCCGTTTCCTGTGAGTCCCGGTGCTGCGGTGGCGGTTCGGTTGACCTACGAGCCCTTGGCTCCCCCGAGTCTAATGATGTGCGGAATTTCTCCACGTTCGGCGACTTTGCCATCGGCGAGGACTGATCATTTGCAAGACCCTGGGACGTGTCCGAGGCCTGGGAAGAAGACCGCGACAGACCGCCCTCTTCTGGATTTCTTTGAGGCAAATCCTTCGGTACCCGACTGAACACTGCTTGGACCATCTGAGTCAAAGTCGCCTGAGCAATGATCTGCGTGTTCGCGGATTTAGAGAGAAGGAATATGTTGTATGTGGTTCGGATGGCCTTGAGCAGGATTCCACCGTGGATGGCCGCATTTGGGTCCGCACAGCAGACAGCTGCCGAGAGAGCCTAGTGAAATTGGTTCATAGTATCATGAATGAGTATCTTCTAATTTTTACGAAATGGCTGCCCCGTCAAGACACATGCGCTTCACTCGTTCACTGCATGCTGATTTGAGACCCCTACCTTCACGATCTGCACTTGAACTTTTTCATCGGTATTTTCTCCGCCCGAAAAGCTGTCGCAAATAGTGTCGATGACAAGACCCGTGATGCCCCCGTTTCCGTCGTGGCTGTCTGTGCTAATACGATCCCCCTCAGTCGATTTCCGGACGGTTTCGGACGCTCTGGATGCGGCATTTTTCTCCATCGAATTTTTCGGGCTCGACCCTTTGGGCTTGGGTGTCGATGGTGCCGATGTTGTCGAGTTGTCATCATCACCTTCCCCAACCCCCATGCCCACTTCGACTCCCCCGTCGTGCTCATAATCATATTTTCCCCAGTAGTTGTAGTTGAAAAGCTTTCCAAGACAATCAATGGCGATGGATGTAAGTTGGGGCTGTCGTGACTGGCATGCAAGTTGAAACGGCTGGAATAGTGTCTGTAACGTTTGCTGGTCGACTGGTGCATTACCACCCAACGTGTCGAGAGCCGCTACATAAGTGGTAAAAGGGCAGACACCAAAGGTGAAAGGAAGAACCAGAGAATGTTAAGGAAACGCGAAGGACGTAGCGTAAGCAGCGACTGGATCACGGGCCAGCAAAAACACGAGAGCGAAAGGACAAGCCTTTCTTCTTGGTGGAAAGAGAACACACCCAAAGCGGTTTTTGCCGCGTCTTTCAGCGTAATGAATTTCCGAGCTTCCTTGGAGCTCTGAAGCTGCTCAAGGGCCAGCTTTATGAACACGTCGCTGGAAGTTGTGCCCTGGCCTCCTTGGGAGACCCCCACTGCTGAAGACGACCGACGAGACTCCACCTCCGTTGGGGCTGGAGAAGGTGGCTTCGGCGGGCCCATCTTTGGACAGGAGGTCAACGACTGATGATGATACTGAATGGATACTTTTCACCCGTCGATGTAAGCTTTATTCAATGCCTTCGGCTTCGAGTTCTATCCCCCGTCCTTCGTGTCGAACCCTCTGATCTTCAAACCGGAACGGGTGAAAGTGTTGATGAATTGCTGCAAAACGACAGAACGAGCCGAGCCAAGACTGTAGGAACCGTGCGATGTCGAATCCGGGTTTATATTCGCAATTCCTCGTTGACGGCGGTCTTGAGCATGTCGGAAACTTGTTTATCACATCCAATCCGCCCTTTCTGGCGGTGTAACCAATCAATCACAGCCCTGAAAGAGTAAGGTTCCAAGTCCAAGTCAAACGCCAAACCATGACGTCGGAAGAATACCGCAAAGAAATCATGAAAACATGCCGTCGCTGCTTATCCGCTTTTGATCCTGCGGAGAATACCGACACCTCATGTCGTTTCCACCCCGCGCTATTTCTTGTGAGTCAACAATCCTTTTATGACAACTCAGTTTTGCACACATCTCTAACTCTCTACTTTCTATTATCCAAACAAGCGCCGTCCACACCCTGCAGACCACTATGTGTACGAAGTTGGCGATGAAAAGGACTTGGAATCGCTCAAAGACTGGCCCGCCAAGTTCTGGGATTGTTGTGGTGCAGAAATAGAAACAGCCCCAGGTTGTCGCGCTTCGAAACACTTATCCTTTGATGATGTAGAAGATTTATGACGCCAACACCGAAGTCCGCGTACAAGATTATCTTTTACTTTCACCTCCACGTCGCTAACCCCCTTTTGCAGCACCTCAAAGGTAGATTCTGATTTGCCAGAACACACTTCACTCTTTGGACTCCTTATTCCGAAAACACCCTAAACAAGCATAGATGTAGGGTACACGCATGAGTTCATGAATCTAAGCTGGTCAATTATGGACTGCTGGTACTTACCAAAGATTCTGGAATTTCACCCAGTCGACGGCCGGTTTGATGAAAATCAAATTAGCGTCATATGTTATGTCGGTAAATAAACCCTCAAATATCGGCTTTGGTTCATACCGTCTTTTTCATCAGCCTCACAAATTCTTCCTCAGATACGGTCTTGTCGTCGTTGCGGTCAGCCTCGTCCATCATTTCATGGAGTTCCTCATCTGTTATGTATTCGCCGACAGTTTCAGCAGCTGTCTTTACATCGGCGATGGTGATAATCCCTTTCCTTTGCGTATCATACAAACGGAAAGCCCGGCGCATCTCATCGCGGGCGAGTTTTTCCCACTGGTTGGTAGATAGGAAGACAGTGGAGGAAGTGATGGCCGACGAGTATACAGTTTGAGGGGTTTAGCAGAGGTCGAGGAGCTGGAGGACGTGCAGGCGCTGGATGGTATCAATGCCACTCGTCTGTCCGATAAGATGGAACTTCGAGGGGACATACCATTTTTCGTCTTATCACATTCAAGAACTCCGTGTATTCTATTGTTCCGCTTCCATCTGCATCTAAAACCGCCATAAGTCTTTTGACGTCTTCACGACTGGGCTCAAATCCGAGAGCTTTCATTGCAATACGCCATTCTTTAGCTGTGATGGCCCCAGACCCGTCTGTATCAAAAAGACCAAATGCTTCTTTGATGTCTCGCTGCTGATCGGGTGTCAAGTCAAACTTAGTGTTTCTCTGAGCGAGAAAGAAGGAGTTCGGCGCTGACTGAATGGTGGCAGGCGTTGTTATTGCTGGTGCTGTCGTTGGGACCGGTGCCTTCGGCAAGGGTATCGTGCCTGATATGGCGTCAGTGGCGGTAGGCCGCAAAGAAATGGTCCCGCTCAGCTGTTTGGGCATCATTTTTGATCGACTTTGTCTCAGCATGTCACCGTTCCGGCTTCCAGGTGTGTTGTCCGCAACTCCGTTGTCGCTCATCTGTGAACCTGTTGGTATTGGCTGCAATGGGGGTTTCAGGGTGAGATTGATTCCATTCGTACCAGAGAGGGATGTCGATGCGATTTTTCGACCAGATACGGAACCCGCAAGTCCGCTCATGTTCGGTTTGTTGGTTGTGCTTTGACGCGACATTGGAATCAACTCCGCAAGTAACACTGTCACACGGATCGTCCGCGCGTCTCAGTGCCCTGATGCCCACCGCAAAGACTTTAAGTGCGCGACGGCAGATCCAAATTCAGCTTCGGAATCAGCTTCCACATTCCTGAACTTGACCAGTACTATCAGACCCACACAGCGCGACCAGTTGCATCGTATGCGGATTTTTTCAAACCTACAATGGCGATCTCCTCAGCTTGAACCTGGAATGAACCAGAGCAACTTCAACTCTTCACAGTGTTTGGTTGGGCACCATGTGATCGTAACTCACCTCAATAAGTGAGCAGCCTACCATTACTAGTAAAACAGAAGGTCGAATGGAAGGGAGGGGATTTCATTATATTGTGCCCGTGTACGGCATCTCCAAAAGAAGGTACTAACCACTGCAAAGAGGGACGGGCAATGACGACTTCGGACTCCCAGTCAAAGTGGCAAGGACTCTCCAAAGGTGTAGGGCTAAGAAAAGGGTGTGGATGTATCACGTGTCCGTTTGAGTCATTCGGAAAATCGGAAAGACAATCAGAGATAAGTTATGAAAGAAGGGGTGGAAGCGGGAAGACGCCATGTTTCCGGAGGATCTGGTCCGGACTTGGCGGTGAAATATGGAAGTTGTGGAAGGTTTGAAGACTCGTAGTTGTGATAAAGTAAACGAGGATGCTGGGTGCGCGGCCTTCGAGAAGAAGAGTTTATTGTAGATCGTACAGGTTCAAATGCCAGTTGAATTGACAATATCTGCGCTCCCCGAGACGCCCTATTGAACGTGGATTGATGCTGTCGGAAAAGTCGTCTTCGTGTCGTCTTCGTGGGGTGACAGGTTAGTGTCTCCAGGGCAGGATTGTGCTGTCTCGTTCCGCCACAATTTTTACCCTTTTTTGTTTCCCTGTTGGTGATATTCATCCCCCAGACAGTGATTGTGAGTGCCCGTCGGGCAAAGGGCGAACTAGCCTCATTGCCAGAGGCACTTTAAATGAGACGTCCCATTGCCCGTTGAACACGTCAGTGTGATCCCAAAAAAAAGTAACTCCGACTCCATCGATAACCAAACGGATAGGCAAACTTTCGAACAAGTTTTTCAAACATGGATGCCGATTGTGTTCAGGGCGACCGGTCTTCTTTTTCGGTGGATTTGTGGGCAAGATTGGTGCCAAAATTGAAAAAGTTTTTGCCCACCTTTATCCGGCTGTTTGGTGTTCTACTCTGCTGGGAAATTGCTTTTTTCCTTGCAGCATACGTGTCGTCCAAGTAAGTTCCAAAGTTATTTTTGCCGCAAAACGAAAATAATTAATTGACAGGTAGATTGACAAATACCACTGAATTCTATCCATCTAAAGATTCGTTTTTGCGCGCTTCAGCGCTTTCTGGATGGGCGCGGGTGTTGTGGTATGTCCTACGCCATGTCTTGAGTGCATCAATTTTCGAAGAGAAATACTCATTTGCTTCTTTGAAACCCAAAGGTTGCGGCGTTCCTTTGTCCACGTCCCAGAAATCAAGGGCGATTTTTTCGATGGATCTGCATACCGCTTGGTAATCGACAAAGGCAATGTTTGGACACGGAAACCATCGTAGCGAATTGTCTCAATTTTTTCTCCATTTTCTCCATGTTGGTTCGGCAGGTTACTATGTTGCATTGATGCTTGTCGCGCTTTCAATGCATAAGCGTCCGTATTGGACTTACTCTCTGGTGAGATTCCTTTTTCAAAACTTCGCAATCGACTTTGACTTTTTCGAAGGGTTCTTGCCATTTTAATAAAACCGAGCATACGTTTATTGAACAGGTGAACCTGCTCGAGGCGCTGATAATCAATGCGTTGATGACCTGGATCCTTCGCAAAAGTGACCATTTCCACCTCGACCAATGGCTGCACGTATGCGGCTTCATCTTCGCTACTCTCATTGGCACTGCGATCGGAGCGACTTTAGGCACTTTGCTCAACACCGCCTTCCATCATCCACCTGTGGACATACAGCCGTCCGTCTGGATTCAATGGTTTGGAGGCCACGGCATCGGAACTTTGCTCATGATGCCACTTTCACTTTCCATGGTTGATATCGTTGTGACGGCAGCAGAACGGAAGAATAAGCCACATGTACAGTCAGTGACCGCCGGGTTATCCGATATTCCGGTGGGGCCACCATCCCGCTCCATGGTGATGAAAATTGCCAGAAATGGACTCATAGGGTTTTCTTTCGTGTTCATTATCCTCGTACCGTTGCTGATCACAGGTGGGAAGGCTGCATAGAGATTGCTGTTTTCGTCTTCTAACAACAGCCTCCTCACGTTATGTTCCTTCCAAATCAACTTGTATTCTTAACACGAAGAATTCGTCCGCGATGATTGGACCATGAAAGAACTGGTGATCTTAACTCCGACGTTTCCGTTCGTGATATACATCACGGCGACGCTCAGTCTTTGCGGCGGAGTTTTAGCTACATGGTTGATCGGGTAAGATACTCTTTTGGACACGAAACAATCATCCATCAACAACCTTACAAGACCCTTCATGATTGCATATTCCAGCATATCGCAGCAACTCTACTACATCTTACGTTTGTACGGGAAAGACCGTCCGCCCCGTTGGGGAGCTTACCACCTTCTCGAATACTACCTATGGACGCAAATTTACCTCACGATGTGCGTGATCACAGTTTTCTCAATATCGATTTTGCTTTCCGCGAGGGACGAAGCTCTAAGGAAGCTGGAGAAGAGTTCGCGGCAACATACGCAAGAAATGGAGAAGTTCATCGCCATCATCAGGACGGCGCAGGAGCAAGCCGAACTTGCCAGCGAACAGAAATCAAAGTTTATCGCGTTAATGGCTCACGAGATACGAAACCCGATTCATGTTATCACGAACCTTATGGGTGACTTGATCGGTCTGTACGAAGACTTCCTGCAGCGAGTCAGTCCACATCCGATTAGTACAGCTCGCGAGTTGGACAACCATCAAAGCGGTCGCAGAACTGATGGCAAGCCGCTCTCGGTGGAATATCTGCAGACTATGCTGGAGGATGCGCTCAATAGCCACATCGCCATCGAAAGTTCAACGCGGTTTTTGCTCTCGATCGTCAATGACATGCTCGATATTGGTCGTCTGGAATCAGGAAAGCTGGAGCTCGAAGTCCAACCTGTCCGTCTGCGAGAACATTTGCAAGACAGTCTTTTCGTTGTTCTAAGTGAAAGTGCCAAATCCAAGTCGGTCGTGTTTGAGAGTTCGATTTTGGACGCTGTGCCGCCGGTGGTACTGGTTGATATTTTCGCTCTCGAGCACGTCTTACACAATCTCGCATCGAATGCCATCAAGGTCAGTTTAGAATGAGGCAAACAGAAAAGAAAAATCGTAATTCCCTTTGAAACACTCTGACATCTATGACTTTCCGCCCCTCTGTCCCCGCATTAGTTCACGAAAGCAGGAGGCCGCATTTCTGTTCACATTTCGACAAACGAGACTTCAGACATCAAATCGAGTTCTTCCCGCGTTTCCTCTTTGATGTGTGGCGTCTCGGAACTTCACCCTGGGGACAAACCTTCGCACTACGTGGATATCATTGAGGAGCATCATCCTCAACCGTGCTCTTCGGAAAGCGGAATCCCACTACGGAACATGCCCATCTCATCAGAATATATTCCCAGCATTAACAAACAAAAGCGAAGCATGTATCCAGAAGTTTCTCTTGTGGAGCTTGCGATTGTTGTTGCTGACACGGGCATCGGTATCCCCTCCTCGTCGCTTCCTGCCCTGTTCACACCCTACACTCAAGTTAGCGTCTCCACAGCCCGGGAATTTGGGGGGAGTGGACTGGGACTATCCATCTCATCGATGTTGGTGCAGGCCATGGGCGGACGGATTCATGTGGAAAGCGAAGTCGATAAAGGCACAATATTCACTGTGACTTTGCCTGTTCGGGTCCCTTATCTGACAGAAGTAAGAATCCGTCGTTACAAATTTCTTCCCTCCCATTCATCTCATCATGCTGAGACTTTTCCATTTTTTACACATAGGAAATCGAGGGAAACTTGGTCGGACGTTTCCAGAGAACAGATGTGGATGGCAATCGGCGACTTCAGGCTTCGATGGACACAGTTCGGTCACCTGACTTCGCGGAACAACTTCGCACAGCAGCCGTTCAGATAGCAGGAAGCTCAGCAACCGCCGCTGTGCAACCGGGGCGAAATCCGCAGAGCGACAACCAACTGAAAGTCGAGTGTGCCGTCCGTGAAGGTGGACGGAAGACGTCACATGGAGTTGAACTCAGAAGACCGGACGCTCAGCAAGCAGGTTGTCGCGCAGAATCAGACCAGTCTCCGTTCTCTATTCTTGTAGTTGAAGGTAATTAGCCTGATGAATTCCTTTCCATCTATGCAAAGAGGCAGATCGCCATCAGGGGTTCGGATCTAATTCGTTCGTTTCATCGCTTTCAAAAACACCTTTAGATGAACCACTGAACCGGATGATATTGGTCCGTATGCTCAAAAAGCTCCTCGGACCGTCTGCGATAATTCACGAAGCGACTGATGGAACAGAAGCTGTCGAATTCGGTTTGAAACTCGTTTCAACTTCAGCTGCCCCGCATTCGCCCAGCTCTTCTACCTCCTCGTCTGCATCAACGCTCGAAGTGGAAGCGGCCTGTCAACAGATATCTAATTCCAACAGCCCTCACGCAATGAGCCAGCTAAAGATGATTTTCATGGACATCGTGATGCCGAATATGGACGGATACACGGCATCTGCAGAATTAAAGCGCATGGGAATCACTGCACCCATCATCGTGACATCTGCGAACGTTTCGGATGCGGAAAAATGCAAGCAATGTGGTATTGCGGACTCGATCCAGAAACCTTTTACTCAGCAGAAGATCGCGGCCGTGTTGGCCCAGCATGGACTTATTTGATCATGAAGGACAAATCCGATATTTGTTCATTTCCGGCAGAAGAAGCAGAACTTGCGGAACACCTTGCATTTTGTACTCACTGACGCATTTCCTGTATCATACTTCGACAAGGATAGATGGCCAAAAAACATAACAGTATTAACTTGCTCAATAAGAGTTACGTGTATATCACAGAAGTTAAAAGTCCAACTTATGATGAACATGTTTATTATTGGGTCTCAAGGTGCGCGCGAGAAATAATTTACAATTGGATTCCGGTTATCACGACAAACATATCTCACTCACATACCAGTGTATTCTCAATTACGTATACTCACCAATATTCCCACTAAACTGTATGCAACGCATCTGCATGAGAAAAGAAAAGACTGTGTGAATCCCTGGGATCGGAAAAGTAAAACGTGTGTCAAGGGTATGTGAATGTTCTGCCAACATTGATTTCGCGCCTTCCCTTCAGATCTTTCTCTGAACAAATTATAAAAAATGGAAGATTGTCGCATTGTCACCCAGACGATCAAACGAAAATGAACGCTCTGCAAACCCCGAAGTATCTCTTTCTCGCCGTCTTCTTCGGCATCTTGGGCCTCGGAATGGCGGGAGGTCCGGGGGGAGCCCCTCTAGGCAGGCCCCCAGCTGACCGGGTGACAGTGTTTACTGAGCATCAAACTTCCAACAAAGCGTGCTCGAATCCTTCGAAGCGCCGCGAGTGGCGTAACTTGAATGCAGAGGAGCAGCAAACATACATTAACGCTTTCAATGCATTACGGAAACCTGGAACAAGTCGGCAAGGCAATGCAAATCGGCTAGAAGACTACGTCAACACACACATCCAAGAATATGCATGGGCACATAACGTTGTGAGTTTGCGTCAAAGATGGGGTTATTCGGTTGGAATTCAAAGAACATACCGTTTCTGACCTGCTTTTTCAACATTTAGGAAACATTCCTGTCTTGGCACCGAGTTTTCATTCGTACCTTCGAGCTCGAACTGCAAAAATCGAATCCCTCCATCACACTCCCATACTGGAACTGGGCAGCAGACTCGGCGTTACCCCACGAATCCCCGATTCTGGACACCTTTGGAGGAGACGGAGACTCGAACGCCTCATACTGCGTGCAAGACGGTTCTTTCGGTTCTGTACCTGACGCCTGTTTCACTCGTTCCTTCAACGGTCCCAACCACACCCTCACCCCCTTCCCCAACGAACTTATCATTGCGAATATCATCATGAATCGCAGAGATTTCCTGAGCTTCCGCACAAACATCGAAGTCGAACACAACATGATACACAACAATCTCGGCGGTGACAGAGGGGATATCAGTTCCGAGAGATCTCCGCGGGACCCCCTGTTTTGGTTGCAGTAAGATCTTCAGTATTTACTTGTTTGCTTTACGGTAGAATCAAGGAGGGGGGAGGTGGGGGGGGGCA
>JADGJF010000670.1:0-11600 GCA_027596845.1 Quaeritorhiza haematococci | reverse complement strand
ACCCCCCCCCCCCCCCCCCGGGGGGGGGGGGGGGTGGGCCCCCCCCCCCCCGCCCAGAGTCGAGTTCGTGAGGGAGGATGAGGAGGAGAGGGAAACTTGATGGGGGTTGAGGTGGTTGGGATAGGGAAGAGATGTACCTGCAGTCAACTTGGCGGAATACTTCGTCGAAGAAGGGGACCCCGGCCAACACACCCTGAAATTGGTTCAACAGATGACCCGCGATCAGAAACGGAACCTGGAGATCACGGACGATGCATAACAACCAAGGCACATCCCCTTGTCCACATTCCCACGCCCAACCCCGGCCAATGACATCGGAAAAACTCCTCCTGATCGTGCATGAACCAACCGAAACCAATGGAGCGCGTTCTTACCTTGGCCTTAGCATAAAGAATAGCAACCTGTTCCGATTCACCCACCACGTATCCGCCAACGTCAAATGAGGGTGTGTCTTCTGCAAGCCATTGCGAGACGGTTTGCTTGAAGGTTGGTGGGAGAAGATGGGCAAGGGCGGGTGTTGGGTTGGACATGGTGTGAATGTGGATTTCTTGGATGCTTTGTGACACAAAACGGTGTCTCTGTGCGGCCAGAGAAGCGGCGGGTATTGCAGCAGCAAAGAACAGCGTCTCTGTAAGCAGCGGAGTCTGAAAACGTTGAATAGAAGAACCACTTGATTAAGCACCTCTTAATCAGTAAGTATTAGTCAGATCACCGTCGATTCGTCCCACTTCGCTGGCGATGGGCCCGTTTCAGCATTCACAACTGAAAACTAGACCGCACGAGTTAGATCGCTAGGGGAGTAATGGGCAGAGTAAAGGGGATATATCCACAGTTTTGGATAGATCCACGGTTTTGGGACATGCTAATTCGAATACATTACAAGCATAGCGGCCTCCTCTTCCCATCTTTCGCCAAGTATTCGCCCCCACAGAAGGACCTCAGTGTAGACCCTCCACCTTTTTAATATACATATCTTGAAAAGCACGATGGAATACAGAGGCCACCAAGAAAATCGCCTTAGGTTCCAAAAACCCGACGGATGAAATCTGAAGGAATGCTCATCCTGATACCCTCGACGGTTTTGTTTACACTGACAGGTTTCGTTCCCTTCGGAAACGCGTGTGCCAAGCCGCAGACTAAGCCCTCACCACAAGAGGAATGAACTTCCTTGAAACCAAGTGAAAAAGTGAAAGTTCCAACCAATCAATCGCAAAGAACCGCCGAAATGAAAATGCCCTCCACCGACTGAGCCGGGTCGTCACACACCAGACTGACTGTCAGCATGGAACACGCGCGGAACCGGCGCTGGTACTGTTTCAATGCAGTCCCTGTCGAGTTTTTTTGGGAACGCAGCGTGTGAGATCTCTTTTGTTATGCGACTGGCCTTGGCGTGTGGGAGCAATGGAGCCGAAGATAGTGAAGATGAGATATAGGACACGACAACACGCTCTTCTACAGATTACATTCACCTGCTTCCCGGCGTTATTAAGTGGGGGGGGTGGGCGGAGTGGAGGGGGGTTTCCACTCTGACCACTCCAACGATACCGGACATGACCCCTCGAGCTTTCTCTTCCTGGTTCTTCCTCCCTTACAGTCTCCCACCCTCGCAACACTTTGGGAGAACAATTCCCCGGGAATAGCAGGAAAGGCCTCCGAGTCTGGGGGCGGTGAAGGAGCATTGTCGATTATGAGACGCCTCGGCAAACTTGAGGTTCGACGAACTTGAGGTCGTGGTAATATGAGAAGCAAGAGGAAGCGTTTCTTTCGGAGTTGGTGCTCTTGGAGGAATGCGGTGAAGAGTGTGAAGGATTGGTTAAGGGTAGAAGTGTTGACCTCGAACGGATTTTTTGTTGGTACGACCCAGATCCGAACTCCGCTAGAAAGAACTCCGAACGTGCGCACTGAACACCCCCACCCAAACTCACAGTCACCACCGGAAACGTTTTTAAGTATCGAGCGAAACCGAACAAACCATACGATCTTTAAGGCAAGTATGTAGAGAAGGGAGATCGGTGTATCTTGGTGGTCACTCTTATCGTCTGTTGTTGGCAACCCTCTCGATGATCATGGCGTTTGGGGTGGTATGATCACTACCGATCAAGTTTGCATTCACCGCCCCGGCGACTGAATTCCGTCGACTTATCCCATCGCAAGATCAGGCGTTGCGGTTCCTTTGCTTTTTCTTTCTCCTCGCTACTGTATCTGAAGCAGCGTTCGTTCTCAGTGGCACGTCACCCCGCTGAAAACAACCATGGCAGTCCCCTACGGAGGACACTGCTTCTTGTCATCGCCATGTGCTGCGCTTTGGCGTACGCAACTGGCTTTGACAAGAGGTTCGTTGATTCAGAGGGTGTAAATGGTAAGTCGATCTTTCTATCAGTTCTATTCTGCTAGATTTGAGTTTCCGACCGTTTTCTGATCCGCTCTCCTTTTGTTTCAGTGCTGGTTATAACCCCACCAGGATGGGAAATCGCGTGGAGTGAAACCGTCGAAAAGACCAACTTCGTCTGGGCTTCCCTCACCCTCGTCCGAAAAGCAACAACAACGCTCATACGCCGCCCACCTCACGCTCCCCCACCTATCCCCGCCGAAACCGTTGCTAAACCGGACCCGTCCCCGAAAGCGGAGCCCTGTACCAACAATACCACCAACACCACCACAACAGCCGCGATCACCACACCCAAAAACACCAGCACCACAGATGTGATCGCTGCACCCACCAACTCCACGAAATCCGTACCAGAACCCAATAACTCCCCCAAAGCGGCAATCCCTCCACCGAAGAACACCACCACCATAACCACGATCGCTGCTTCTACGGACTCCACATATGCGGCTAACTCCACCACAACAGCAGTGACCCGTTCACCTGCAAACACCACCACCAAAGCGGCATCACATCGATTGTACACTATGGCGGATGTCGTAAGCTTCCTTGCATCTCCCCTCACTTCCGCAATCGCCGCACCCACGAACACCACCGAAACCATCACAGAGTCGACGGATACACCACAACGCGTTTATAAAATGGCGGATGTCGTAAGCTTTGTTTCATCTTCCCTCACTCGGCAATGCTCTCTGTCTGATGTCTCTTCGAACGGTGCGCTAAGGTACTAAGTTTGATCTGGGATTACCTCAATACAGGTCCTTGCCGTTGGTGGTCGCCACGTCCATCTCGTGGTTGTGCAAGTTCTATTGGTAAGCATCTCTCAGTCTCTTCCTTGCTATCACCTTTGAAGACAATCGGTTTTGTGCATTTCTGGGTCGCGGATTGTAAGTAAGCTCTTGATTAACAAACGAGGTAAGCTGCAAAGGAATCTGTAGATGGCTATCTCAATACACATCTTCGCTATACTAAGACCATCTCTGGACTCTCCACCCGCACCATTAGCTTCGCCGCCGGACTCGACTCTGACCAAACCGACTCTGCGGATTGTTCAAATACATCAACATCGACCTCAGACCCTCCACCGGTTGCATCCACCGACGTCATCACAGCAGCGACCTCATCACATCAGGTCATCGACCCTTCCGAATGGTCAATCCACAACATTTCGGCATCTCAGACCGAAACGTCCAAGAGAAAACGTGTCGGTGAATTGCCGATTAGTCAAGTCGATTCGTCCGCCAACTGCCACCTACCTCCTATCTCCCTTCATCCCGACTCGCATCCAGCGAGCTTGAATCATGAGAGAACAACGAATGGCTTCGTTGCGGCTACAGCAATCGAAAAGGCAGAACCATCTACAAAGTCGATGGTATATGCTTCTGTGGACGTTCTGGTGGATAGACTCTCTGAGGATTTTGATGCGGCTGTTCGGGACGGCGAAGTCAGGTGTCAGGTTTACGAAGAAGAAGACTTGCCGGCCATCGACCCTTTGGAGAGCGAAATGGCTGTATTTGAAATCCCGACTACCGCAGACATCGAAACCGGTGCTCCCGCTGTGCAGATCGTTGAAGGCACAAGCACCGCAGGTCCCACGCCTCCGACGTCAGATCCAGAGGTGGGAGGTGATGAGACCAAGTCAGAAGTTCTCATGTGCCTCGAAGATCTAAGAGAGCGTGATTCAGACACCGAAGCGACCCAGGGTGACGTTCCATTCGCCTCCATCGAGAACGAAGTCGTTGCTGCCGCAGTCCTCGAAGAGTGCAAACAACAATCAGTGGTTGCCATGCCCCTCGAATCTGGCTTCACCACTGAAGATTCGCAAGCTTTTTCTGCTCCAGAAACTACTAAATCAGATTCCATGCAGCTCGAATCTGGCCTTGCAGCTGAAGTTTCGCAGTTCTTTCTGCTGCAAATGCAGCAAGATCCGAAGCTCCAACTGTCGTCAACCTCCCAAAGTGGGATACCCTCGTCGCAGCAAATGAGATAGTTGTCGCACTCCTCACCCACCTAGGTGATCGACAAGAAGACCATCCATCGACCGACGGCAGTCTGACCAATATTGGTGATTTTTGTGCCGCTGATTGTTCTGATTTCGACAAAACCATCGAAAACTGCGAAGAGGACCTCCCAGTCGCGATCCCCACGGCTGATTTCGCTGTCTTCTCAGGTTCCAGTTCCGCGGATACGTCCGAAAGTATTGCGGCAAATGGTGAAGCAGATCATAACGAAACCACTGTGGAGGCGAACACCGGCAGCAACAAAATTCACGAGCAACAGGAACAACAGTTCTCCGTCATGGAAATACCCGTCGGTGTTTGCGAATCAAGAATTGGAACCACTTGCGGAGATCCAGGCTGCTAGTTCAGAAGTTGCTTCGTTTTTGATCGAGGGAAATCTTTCGGCTGGATGTGACAAGCTGGAAAAGTACGAGCCCAAGTCGACATCAGATTTGGGATTGAGTACCAAAGAGAATCTTCTCACACTCGAAGGCGAACACCGCCATGATGGTGCGGTAGAGGAGGAAGTAATGGCTGATAATACCGACGTTGTTGAAAGGTCACAGGAGGAATCAGACCATTCTTTTGCGGATTCTGACGAAGAAGAAGAGAAAGTGGACGCATCGTCAAACCCCAATGAACCCCGCCAGTACATTACAGATGTGGAAGAGATCGGCGACGTAGCTGCTCCAATTGAAAACGAACAGGCAACGCTCCCGGCTTTCATGGACAAGGGAAAGACACCCATCACTCGTTCATTGAGAATCCAGTCTTGGTGTTCCCCCCAGTCGTACGCTGGGCAGCATCTCCAACCCGCCTGTCCGCCCTGTCAAGAGTGTGATGCAACCCAGTTACCATGTGCCAGATCCACAGAAGATGATCATTTGACCCCCATTCGAGCAGGGACATGTTCAGCAGCATCAGCTCAGTCACCGCAATCCCCTCGGTATGGTGATGAAAATTTGGATGAGATGGAAGTTGTGGATGATGAGGCTGAGACGGATGGCGAAAAGAGGGGCGTTCGTGGGGAGGATTTGATAATTGGAGATGGAATTTCACTCGGACGTTTACTCCGATAACCGAATCACACGACACCTTGGCCTGCACAGTCAAGATTTGGTCGCAATGAGTTCCACACCCGCGATCGAGCACGGTTTGATCCGGCTTCACCGACGGTGTCTGCATCTTGGACAGAGCCATACTCGGCCCATTCACCTCTGTGCTCTTCGCAAGATCGGTCAGGAATATAGCACTCTCGAACTCCATCCCGTTACGATGAAAGTGCATCCACGACATCTGAAACCTTCACCGAAACGTACTCCTCATACTCCCCACATTCCACTCCATACTATCCACGAACCCCATCCCGTCACGATGAAGCTTCATCCATAGAATCTGAATCGTTTTCCGAAAAGTACTCCCCATACTCCCCACATTCCCTACCGGATCCGTACTGCAGGGCGCCAGCAAACCATCAGCGATGGGTATTCTGGCCTTCCGCTGCCTCATATCCACGCAGCATACCCCAAAGAGCAAGAACTCCATGGTGTGGAAACCAAGAATCTTTCTCATCCGCTCACCTGTATGAGCGCGGTCGTACCCGGACCCCATCCCCGCAACCCTACCCGCCGTGTTCAAGGCCAACTTCAACATCGCTTCATTCTGCATATTATTCAAGATATAGGAGAGCGGGGGGGGGCTCCCCTGAAGTATGGCACTCACCGCATCATGCAGATTGGGGATCGCAGATGCCTGAACATTATCGGGATTGGGATGACGGATTTTCCTGGAAGAGGCCATCACCGAGGAGTGCCTATGGCACTTGGTACATGGGTCCACATCAACGCCCGGGATCTTCTTACCCATCTGTCCACCGTTCGCACCGTTCACACAACGATCTTGGACGGGACAATCATCGACGGACTCCCTCTCCTATGCCCACGACCTACACCGAATCACTGTACACCTCGTCCAGAACAGCAAGTGTGGCAACGGAACATTCGGACCGTTCATCACCGGCGCCTGGTCACCACCACATTATTATCATAGGCGTCGAAACGGCTCGTACTTACCTTCTCCGAACTCTTATCATGCAGATCAAACCGACCCGTACTCACCTCAAAACCACTGCTCGCCGTGCACACCGCCTATGTACCCTGATTGCGTCAACAGCCGAGAGTCTTTCCAGAGAGCAGATTGTGCACCTGCGGTAACAACAAAAATCGAAGAAATTGGTGACGTGGGATCATGGCGCCATCAAAGCGGTGATTGGAGTTGGCGTGACGGAGGCGGTAATATTGAATTTGAAGCAATGGAGGTGGAAATGATGGAGGTGGAGGTTGGGCAGACAGCACGTGAGGTCTACTCTCCCTCTTACTCTCAATCTCCTGTTCTGATGAGGGTCCTTCCGCAAGACCGACAATCAGCATCTTCAATGCGTGAGATCCCGCCAACACCACCAACCACCAAGGGAATTCGCTTCGACCCTAGTCCACCACGTGCGCATCAACTGCAGGCTCAAGCGTCCAGTTCGAGCAAGTCACCGGACACAGATGAGCCGGATACTGGATATGATAGGACAGCGTCCGGTCGTGAACCAATGGGCTCAATTGCAGCGATGTACAGAGCGGACCGGCGCATCACTGAAAACTGCTCCTCAACTGAGGGAGATGGAACCATTGATGAACACTGTGGCGCTATCAGGAATGAATCAATGATCCTCCTTCCCCCGATTTCAAGCGATGGAAGGTTTTTTAATGCGTCCCTCTCCCCTTTCCCCCGCCGTTCTCCTCCGACACGAAGGCAAACTCCAAAACAGCGCTGCCACGGGGATGGGTACGATGATTTGACGGAACATCACTCTTCAGAAGTGCTCCGACCCTCATCAACGTCGCCTCGGAACCCAACAACAGCATCATGTGTATTTGCGTCAATGTCGACTGCCTCGCTCTCCCGAAAAAACATCATCACTCGCGCTCCCCATCACCAGCGACCACCTCCGGACTATCAGAATGAAGAACAGTTCTGGGAAAGCTTAGAGAGGAAGGAAGTTGGATACGAGGAAAAAGAGGCGCGGCGCGCCGAGACGAAGGCAAAAAGAAGGAAAGGAAGAGGAGAGGGAAGGAGAAGGCGCGGGGGGCCAAGAAGAAAGAGGGCGCGAGTCGACATTCACAGGAGAGAGAGGAGCTGTGTGTCGTTCGCAAGAACAGGAGATTGAGCAGGGGGATACCACGAGCAGGATGGATGAGGAGGAGGAGCGGGTTGATGTAGCTTGCAAGCAAGAGGGGGAAGAGAGGAGACCGAAAATTGTGCACGAAAACGCAGGGCCCAGCTCCCCAACAAACTTGACTCTTTCGGCAGCAGCGAGTCCGCCAACAGACGAAAGGGCACCCGAGAATCTGTCTCTGAATGGTATGTACTTCTGATTCATTAACAGACCTTTTGATTTCAATGGAGGCGTTGAGCAAAGGGTAATTATTCTTACGGTCACTGAAGCTGCTTCTGTTTGCTTTTATGTTACAGTACACAGCTCATCAGCATCACGGCTTGATGAGTCTTGCCTGCCCGCTGTCATCGTTGACTCTGATGTCCACTCCTCACAGCCACGAACAGTTGATGCAATAGACGAAATGGCATCTGTTACGGTAGGCAATGGTGAGTAAATAATGTGAAGTACTGCAGAGTTGGGAATAGCTAAACTAATTCATGTTTATTCGAACTTTCAATAGCAACTTCACGACCGGAGGATGCTGCTGCAAGCACTTCTTCCTCGCTCTCTCCTGGCTCGGATGCACAAACCTCTGATAGTGGTTTACGTTATCCTGTGTCTATCAAGCCGCCACGGAACTGGTCACATTCCCGAAAGCGGTCCCGAATCGATGAGGAAAATCAAAATTTCGGCCCGCCGAGGAAAAAGCCGCGGCTGCTGTCCTATGTTTCATCGAACCAGTCAATGTCCTTTGGTTCCATGCCCCCGACTGTCTCTTTCATGAACAAACACAATACGCATCCCAACCAACACACAGACACCAACGGAAATGCGTGTCCTCTCATTCATCTTCGGATGAGGCGTCAGGAGGCTGTCGATCAGACTGCTCCTATGGCACAACCAACTTCAGTTCCTGCTCCTGGCTGTATAGACGATGGAACTTCAATGGTTCTAGGTCATCCGAGTTTCCCTTCCCCGCCACCCACGCCTCCTGACGAGGAGCTCTCCGACACACCCAGGCTCGAAGCTTCCCTCCCGCAAAAGCTGGAAGCTCTGTTGGAAGGAGATGGTGATGATGACCGCACCATTGAAGGCAATCACAGGACGGCCTGATAGACGAAATGTTAATGAGATTCTGGTATTTGTTGTTGGATGATAATGTCTAAGTATTGTATATTGGAACGCCTGCATGTGTGGGTGATTCTTGATTTCTTTATGATTAGCTTTTACTTAGAGATACAAATATTAATATAAATGCGCTCAAAATGCCACACTTCTTCCCTGTTCGCAGTTATCTTGAGTCCTCCTGTCCCACTTCACAGATCCGTGCTGGTGATTTCTTTCCACTTTCTTCCCCTGCTTGTGCGTGCAAAACACCGACATCGAACCTGTTTTTCATGCATAACCAGCCAACCTCGCCTCCCCTCCATAGGTCAGATGTCCACAGTCCAAGTTTACCGCATTCACACAACCGGCTCCCTAGACAATCTCGTCTTGGAAAGCGACGAATACGATCATGACACACAGTCTATGCCTCACGGATACGTCCGTGTCAAAGTTCACGCCGTCGGACTGAATTTCGCAGATGTATGTGTTGCTGGTGTTCCCTATTCTGCAATTCATCCTCTACAGGACTCAAACGCCTGTGTGCGTTCTTTCTGTCTGCCACTTGAGGTGTATCTGAAAATCTTGAGCAATTTAATCTCTTTGTTTTGTTTCATCCAATATCTCACGTCCTTCCGCTCGCCCCTTCTTGATTTGCAACCAGGTCTTCGCCTGCCTCGGACTGTACAGCGCAACACCCCAAGGTTCTTTTGTTCCAGGACTGGAGTTCGCAGGCGTGGTGGAAGAAGTCGGATCAACCACGTTGAGCGCAGAGTCAAAAGATGGGAAAGTGGTTGCTGATGTGGGAGGGACCCAGGTAGGGGGGAAGATAAGTCTGAAACGGGGAGATCGAGTGTGTGGAGTAACGAGGTAAAGATTGTAGGGTGGTGCGGGATGGACGATGAAAAAGATCTTTGCCTGAATCTGGACAGGAAGAACCCGAATGGTGAAGTGTTGCTCTTTCTGGACAGGTTTGTTACCTTGTCTTCCCCGCAACTGACGCTCGTTGTGATCTTGTTCAGATTCGGGGGATATGCGACACACATCACTGTGGACGTGCGGTATGTAAGGAGAATACCGGATTCGTGGACATTCAACGAAGGCTGCGCGTAAGTATGAAGTGTCAGACGAAAGTGATAAAATACGTCGTTGTTATTCGTCGCTGTGGAGTTTTGGGGAGTCCTCGTTGTATTTCTCCCCTGGATTGATCTCAGATGCCGATTTGATTCTGTTCTCCATTCCTGGAATGTCGCCATAGCTTCCCCGTGCAAGCGTTTACAGCCTTCTATGCCCTCAAATCCCTCGGCAACGTCCGTCCTGGTCAAGCCGTTCTAGTACACAGTCTCGCCGGTGGTGTTGGTCTTGCTGCACTTCAAATACTCCGCAAATACAATGCAAACATCATCGGCACAGTCGGCAGCCATTCCAAGAAACAATTCTTGGTCGAGCGATTCGGATTGAGTCCTGATTCTGTTATCGTCAGAAGCGAACACGATGGTGGCTGTGAATCAGACTTGAACAGGGATCGTCAAAAGAGTACGGGCTGGATCGCCGCCCTGAAGCGATCGTCAAGACGGTGGTACCGTTGGGTGTGCTCATATTTCACCTGGGAAACTCCCTCGACCCTCTTCCACCAACAACTGGAAAAAGCACTCAAAAAGTCTCAACCCCCACCATCCACCCAACCAACCACCTCCCCAGGCTTTGACATCATCCTTGACTCCCTCGCCGGCGACTTCTTCCACCCCAGCCACTCCCACCTTAACCCAATGGGCCGCCACATTATCTTCGGCGCTGCGTCTTACACCCCCCGCGGCCGGGTCAGTCTACTCCTCAACCCTCTCGACACACTCCTACTCGGATGGTCCTACTTCAACCGCCCACGAGTAGACCCCATGTCCTTGATTCCCCTCAACCGCTCTATCATGGGATTCAACCTTATCTGGCTGTGGGATCGGGTCGATGAGTTCCAGGGAATGTTTGAGGAGTTGGAAGGGTTGGAGTTAGAACCACCCGTGGTAGGGAGGGTGTTTAAATGGGACGAGTTGAAAGAGGCGGTGGAGTTTTTGAGAAGTGGGGCGAGTGTGGGGAAAGTGGTTGTGGAGGTCGGTGAGTGAGAAGGTCGTTGGAAGGTCAGAAGCTATGATGAGGATTGATATGTAGATTAGGAGTTGTGCGTGTGGAAGGATATCGGCACATTGCAGAATCTGATGGAATTATGAAATTTGCGGCACTTTCGACGAGAGGAGAATGACATTGGGGGAGATGGGCGAAGTTGAACAGATTCTCGAGTGATTCCTGGAGGGTTATAGAACCCTTTAGGTACTCAGCTGATGTGAGGGAGAGATTACGTGTTGGGAAGCAGATGCAAAATCGGGAAGTGGATCCAACCAATAAAGTTGGGGAAGCTGAGATTCTCCACCGAACGCAACAACGATTTTCCTGTTGTTTTCCAGTACGCATCCACCAAGTTCCATGAATTGGGACAGGATTCTTGACGGGACAAAGTGGATATCAGTTTTGCATCCTCATCACCACTTGAATGGGTTGTCAAAGAGAATGGCTGCATACAGCAGTCAACAGAGGTCCACCCACTCATCAAAACAAGCAAATGGTCGAATCGTAACAATTTCTTTCTTTATCATAGATCACAGCGCAAACCCTACACTAGTCATCATCGACACAGAATTCTCAACCTGTAGATGCCCCCAAAATGCCCCACCCCTCACCTCCCTATCCCCATTTCATTGTACATCTCACAAGAAGACCAACGAAAAGGAAAAATCGAAAATGCACTTTCCATCTCTCTCAGATTACACTGAATTAATTCCACAGGCAAAGAAAAAGAAAGAAAAAGAGAAACAACTTGGCACGCCCACATGAACCCGCCTTTCCCCCCTCC
>JADGJF010000669.1:0-16360 GCA_027596845.1 Quaeritorhiza haematococci | reverse complement strand
TTCCAATAGTCCACAAGCGCTTGCACTGGAAGGAGTTCCTCATTGACGTTGGCTCCGTTGAACCTACCCACAAAGAGCAAACACCGTGCATTTTTAACGTCCTTCATCCACTCCAACAAGAAGGCACTTTGGACATGACCACCTACATCACAGGCTCTGTATACGAAGGTTTGGCCGAGTACATGAACCCGATCTTGATCGTTGTGGTCTCAGTTTGTGCGTTGACCCCCCATACCATGAGGGTGAGCATGACGTTGACGAGCGTCAACCGTAGAAAGTTGCTCGTCTTCACGTCCTTCATCGCGATCGTGACAAGTCTGCTGACCATAGATGTGTGAGATTTGCAGATTTAGCCGCCGAGTGAACACTGAGTGCAAAAAGATGTTAACATTTTAACATGCCGATAACTGCCGACGTCTTTTTCCTTTTTGTTCTGTCGAAACCACCTGATTGGTCCATCAACACTGAGTAAAAAATGTGAGATGTGAAGTCAATCGTCTTACCGGGATGCTTAGGGTGGTCGATATACATACCATAAATATGGAATGATCTAGTTGTTTTTGAACAGAAAGTAGGGGAGTGAATGCAGCCCCACCATAGATTGGATTCCAACGAATCACGCCCATCTTGAACTTCGTTATGGTATCCTGGCCTACAAACCCTGGCCATTGCGATTGGGTTTCTTGTTTTTCTTCAACAGAAATCCGGGGGTGGCTTAGATACTTTAGATGGAACTGCTCGTGCACAGTGCGGAAGATATTTGAATCAAGATCATCATATTCCTTGCAACAATTGCGAGTTTGCAGGACCGAACCATGCATCCTTCCATTTTAATTGTGTCCCTTCTCCCCTTTCCGCTTCCAATTCGTTTCTGAGAAATCCCCCCTTAGTGCTTGAAGATCTTCGGATAAAGGAACATTGCATGTTTCGATCCTCTTTAGTCAGCCAAACAGTCTATGTCACCTGTTCAAGTAATTATAATTGCCGCAAGACGCCAAGACCTCCAGAAAAATGAGTTCGGATTTTTGCAAGACAGATCTGCTGGTCATGGTCGCATTACTTCGCATGGGGAAGGACCCGGCATTCCACGGACCGCGAGGTGCTAAGGGGGGAATGTTTTCTGTGTTGACGAGCCGTTGTTGGTGCGCAGTCGAAAAACTGGACTTCTCAACCAATGCGCTTTCGGTTTTTTAATTTTCGGTTGGATACGTTACGGCAGCGTATAGCACCATCAATACTCATTGGAACCAGTCCGAAATTCACAGACGGCCCATATCTCCCTTCCTCACCACATCCGTATGCGGAAGTCCTCCCTATCCGAAGTCCCTATCCCCACTCGATAGCCACTAAGCGTAACGAAGGTCGTGATGACGGCGGAACTCTGTGGCCGCTTCCTCTAGTATAGACGTCTTTCCGAACCTCGATTACCACGGCGAAAATCCTGCAGTTAAGACAATGCAGAGAGCTCAGACTGTATGTTCCTCAACAACGCGACCCAGGTTGAAAGCTAGTCTGACAATATCAGGGCAGCTTCCGAATAGTATACACTGGTCTTCGTGATTTCTCGAATTTGAAAATAATGCTCTAAAGCCCAGGGTCGGGAAAGGGGTCGGAGGTTGCAGAGGAAGGGGTACTTGATGCTGAGCGTTTCAATCGCCGATGACTTTTAAGTTTTAAGCTGCCGATATGTGCAAGCAGACCCTCTGTTTCTTCTTTCATCCTCTTTTTCTCTCATTGAACCTTTATCCGAATCGATGGCCCATATTAAAGAACGATTCAACATCGAAAACAAAATAAAATTCGGTGCCGAGACTATGCTTCAGGTCTATGAGTCCTCAATAAGAAAGTTGGCGAAGCATTGGGGTTTTACGCGACCTTCCTTTTGAACGGCTTTTGTGATGCAATAAATTGGGGAACAGGCCGTGCCTTCGCGAAAAATGGGAGTAAGAGTGGAATGGACATTGGTTGGGGAAGGGAAGAGTACTTTTGTGTCGGATTGTCTATTCCTGAAATCATGATTCCTTACTCTCTCATCTTTTTCCCTGTTCCCCATGAAAAGATCGCCCGAAACGACGCGCTGGATGATGGATACGCATAGAATACTCGTCGCGATTTCAAGGCTCCTCCTGGTGAGTTTCCGTGCCATCCTTCGGACCAGTTGTTGGCTGTTTACTGTCTTCAATTTCTCTCACCATCCGGTGATTCTCTTGCTTCAAATCATTGCCGCGCTTGGTCAAATCCCGGTTCCTCTGTTTGAAATATTCGTTTTCACGGAGTAGAGCTTCCCGTTCTTCCGGTTTGTTTGTTGAAGGGCGTCCAGAAGACATATCTGGTTTGACTGTTGGAGCGGGTCTCGAAGACTTCTCCGGTTTGTTTGTCGAAGCGGATCCAGAAGAGTTCGCCGTCTTCTTCTTGCTCTTGCTGGATCCGTGTGCTACTACAACGATGGAATCTGGCTTCGGCTTTAATTCAAGTAAAAACTTCGGCAGGCAGATGATCCCAATTACGAATGTTGTGATCAAGGCCACCCGCAAAAAGTGGATTAAGTGCTGTATGTCAAAAGAGGAATTAAACGTGGAATCAGTATCTGGACTCGCTGGCATCTGTTTGATTTCGTACTCGTTCTTTTATTGGACGTACATCAGTTTCCCAGAAAGGTGGAGTCAACACTGACTGCACCACGAAAACCACAATCAGAAGAAACAGAATTCTTATCATACACACCGCACATTCCTCAGCCGGATCGTTCTCATACATAACAGCAACGGGTGATTCCGGTGGAAAATAGGATAAAAAAGTACGTGCAGCCTCGCCATATTGTATTACAGACGCTTGTGTGGTGAATGAATTCGGATCATATTCTTGATCATCAATCGAGAGAACTTGAATGCTGTCTGTCGTTGAGCAATGCAGCAATTGAGCCTCGTCCAAGATAGGTCCCTCGGCTCTGGTGAGTTCGTCGGTGATGTCTCCCACGAAAAGGGCGACTTTCTCCTCATTGATTAAGCGGAGTGTTTCCGCCTTTACTGTTTCCTGTTTTGAAAGATCGAAGGAAAGGGGAAAAGTCAGATTTTGGATGTCGCGGCCAGGCGTGGGTGCCACACACGCGGATCCGGACATGATACATCCACATACAAATCCTGGAAAGAAAGCTTTCAACTTACCACGTCCATTCCGTGACCGCCGTACACCATTTCAAACTTGAGATTCGCAGGATAGTGAATGTCATTGTTGTTCCAATAGTCCACAAGCGCTTGCACTGAAAGGAGTGCCTCCGTTGAACCTACCGACCCGGTCGAAAAACCGCGCCTTTTTAACATCCTTCATCCACTTCAAAAAGAAGGCACTTTCGACATGACCACCTACATCACAGGCTCTGTATACGAAGGTTTAGCCGAGTACATGAACCCGATCTTGATCGTCGTCTCAGGTTGTGCGTTGACCCCCAAAATCATGAGGATCAGCATGAGGTTGACAAGCGTCAACCGCTGAGAAGAGCTGATTTTCCCGCCATTCATCTCGATCGGGGCACGTCTGCTGGCAATGGATGTCTGAGATTCGCAAATTTAGCCGTTGACTGACTGCCAAGCCGCGAGTGCAATAAATAATTTAATTGCCATCAATTGAACATGGCAACTTGTTTGTCATCAAAAACTTGAACGCACAGAGCCACCTGATTGGTGTTCGGGATTCATGTTATGGAGGGAAGAGTGTAAATTGATCGTTGATACCGGGATGCTCAAGACGGTCGATACGAGAAGATTGAGATTATTGAGTGATCGTACGTTTTCAAGCAAAAGCGTGATCCAACAATATCTGTGATCGAGAAAGCAAGGGGTGAGTGCAGCCCCACCACGGATTGGATTCCAACGAATTAAGCCAATCCTACACATACTATTTGTTGATGTGTGTGCAATTCTTCCTGAACTTACCTTGACCATTACAATAAGATCTCTACAGATGTTCGAATCACGACCGCATCCCGTATCAACATGTGCGAATTTGCTACAGTGAACCGCTGGCAGCGCGTCCTTGATTTCCACCGAAGCTCCTTTTTGGCCCCTTACCATCCGTGTCCCCTCCCGTTCGTCCTTCACTTCTCACAGAGCGCCTTTTGATTCCACGTCTTCTCATTTTGTCGTGTTTAAACTTTTTCAGAAGATTTCCAATAAATCTTTTAGGTCTATGATCACATCCTTCGAAGCTCCTTCAACTGACGTGTAGACATTCGGCCAGAAGTTCTTCTAACCAGCCCCTGACTTAGGTCCCTCCTTCGGTTTCTCAACTTGTTTCCGTTTCGATTGAACTTGGCTGTTTACACAACTGTCAAGGTCTTCACGTCCGTCGTTTCTGCCATCATAAAAACAGGAGTGACAAAGGGCAAGCTCCGCAGCCCCCGCCTGCCCCCCGCCTCTCCTCTTCCGCTCTTCCTCTCCACCTTTCTCCCTTCCACCGAAGACACTGAAATTGAAAATCGACCCGGCGTCGGTGTGCACGTGGCTCTGGGTGTCGTTTGGGTATTCGGGAAAATGGTCTTCAGCAACGCGACCACACTGTTCTGACGAAGGCAGTGGAGCTTCCGGACACAACCTTGAAAGCATGTCCACAAATCTGGCCGGAAGCTCGTTGCTGGATGCTGAGCGACGGCCCGAGTGGGGGTCCCAATCCACGGAAAGTCACGTCGTTGACGTCCGCATACCCTGCACGTAACAGCCCTTTTCGGAAAAGCTCGCTCGCTCGGCCTCTCCCAAACGTCAACCTCGAAGCCAATACACCATGGACGAACCCGATCGCAGAGACACCGGATGACTCGAACGGTCCCTTTCATCTTTCATCAAAGTCGTTTTGCCGACACCACGATGGCCTGTGAGAAACAGGCTGTAGCCCGTTTCCAAGACGTTGCTGCTGATGAGATCAAAGAAAGCTGTGACGGCATCGGAATCGTGCAGCGGGAAGACTCCCGGAACGTTCGCACTGCACAATTCACTCCAAGAGCCTCGCTAGTTGCTGAACCCGCTTACTGGATTTCTCCCTCAATGCCATTCCGAACTCGCTTTTGAGCTGGTGCAATTGGTCGCCGAGTCGAGGCGAAAAGGTTCAAACTCCGTGGGCGACTTGGGGATGCCGTTCATCTCGCGAATAAGTCTACTGCTTATCTTATCTTCAACTTCTTTGGTGGAGTTCCACTGGGTCTTTGGGGGTTTGGAGTTTGTATCCTTTTCAGACTCCGGCTGTTATAGTACACAGGCTTACCCGGATTTGACTTGTGCCGCTGCACTACACTGTGAAATTTGAGCCGGGAATCGACGGCGTAATTTCCGGGAAAAGATTGAAAAGCCGCCAAAGTGGTACTCGTTGCTGCAAAGGCTACGCAAGGGTGGAAACCACAACATCCACAACCCCACTCAAGATACCACCGCCGCCGCCGTCCGTGAAATCCCCGCTGCCCGCCGCCCAGATTTCATTCTCCGACAGAGAAACGCGAAAACGAAGACGCAAAATTTCAATCTCCGCCGTCACCAGCGAAATCTCTTTCATTTCGTCAATATAACTCATCAGAGCCAACATATTTACAGTAAAACACCAACTTAGTAACCACCCTCAACCCCCATGCCAGCAGACCTCGCAGCACAACAACAACAACAACAAAAACAACCACATCATCATCACCAAGGTGACGAGGATGACGACGAGGACGAGGATGATGACCAGCAATATGCCGACGATCTAGCCCATCAACAGAGGTTGAGGGCCGAAAAGGCTGCGCAGGTCAGGGTCGTGTTTTGACATGCGTGACAATTATTGAATATGGGAGGCGAAGGGCTGGAAAAGGGACATTATGAGGTTGCAGAGGAAAGGGTATCAGAGTCTGTCATTTTCGGCTTGATGGCGATCTGCAAGAACGTTGGCACTCATAACTGAACCCGTTCGATTTCCACCTCACTTCTTCTCCGCTCCTCCTCACATTGCTTTCACGCCCACCACAAAAGATGGCCAAAATCCAAGAACAACTCAACATTGAAAACAAAATAAAGGCCGGTGCCGAAACTATGCTTCAAGTCTATGAGTCTTCACAAAAAGGCGACACGATCAGCAGGAAGGAGGTTGAGACACAACTTCACGCTACGAATAAGAAAATTGCTGCTCTGACGAAGCAAATGGAGTTTTATAAGAACTTGCCGGAGCCTTCGTTGTGTAGGTTTCTTTGTTGGGGACAGGGCGTACCTCTGCGAAAAATGACAGTGGTGATGGATCGATATTGGTTGAGCAGGGGAACTGTGAATTCGGTTTCGGATGTTCCATTCTTGAGATCTTGGTTTTTATTCATTGGTCTTTTTCTTTCCATGAAAACAGCACCCAAGAGAAAGGCAAAACGACGCGCTGCTCCTAGTGATGGATATGCCATGGGACAACCCAGCAGTGTCTCCAACCTAACCGACGGCCGCAAAAAGCTTCACTCTAGATCGGGATCGGGATCCACTAGTAGTACTTCCTCGGCAGCAAAACCAGCAGGCAACGCCATGCCTGGTGGTGGAAGCAGTGCATCTGGGGTTGGTGGTAGCAGCGGCAGCAATACAGTCGGCGGTCCTGGCGGAGCCTCTGGATCCGGCCTATCAAGCAGACGCCCCGAACTCGCCAACATCTCCAAAGAAAGTGTCGTCGCCACTCTCAACGAAATTCTCTCCCGCATGCTTATCGTCTCAGATCCCGGCCAACTACGACTAGAATCTATGAACACCCTCCTCAAATTCTTTCGCAATATCATCCCTATCACTGAAATATCATATTTCTTCCCGCTTGAAACCATCATCCGCACCATCCGCATGTGTCTCGTCGACCCTGCAAAAGAAGTCCGTGCAAACGCCTTCAGAGTGTTTAGACATCTCGCCGCCACAGCCGATATCCTCGGCATCATGCTCGACACAGCCCATGTCGACGTCTTCATCATTCGAGCCCTCAACCGAGACTCACGGTACGACGTTGAACGCGAGCAAGCCCTCAAACTCGTTCGTGCCTTCTTGGACGTCCAGGATGGCTGGACGCTTATCCCACAGAGTGTAGTCCGCACAGTCGTTGCGATCGCGGAACAAAATGATGACAAGTTTCGGAATATTTGCATTGAGACTTTGTGTGAGCTTGCTGTGAGGAATGTGGAGGTTTGTGCGCTTTGTGGGGGATTGAAGATTGTGTTTGGGTCGTTGTTGGAGGGGCCGAAGGAGCTGTCGGAGGTGGTTATGTTGACGATTTTGTACGTGCTGGATACGGAACATACGAGGGCGTACCTGAGACCGAGGGTTGAACTTGAGGTAATTACAAAATGATGAAAATGCGGAAATATGTCAAACCCGAATTCTTCCTTTCACCTATGTCCTGATTCCCATCTCGATCATCGCTCCCTCCTTTTCCCCGCGGCCCTTCAAGATGATCATATCCAACTTCACTGACGCCTTCAGCCGTGGCCCATCCTACGAAGAACGTCTAACAGTCTGCTCCAAAGCAATCACCGCCCTCCTCAAGTCATGGACAGGACTTATTTACCTGTGTTTGGATGATAAGAGGGCAATACGGTCGATTGTGGAGTCGCTCAAATTGCCGTATGAGGAGACGAGGGTAAGATGTGGATTGATTTTCGAAAGTTTACTGTTTTGGGGGCATAGGACATTGTAACATTTTTCAGTGAGACAGTTACTTACGCTCCGCACACAACAATATTCCGATACCAGAAAATCCTTCTTGAAATGTTTTTCGAAATCTTCCAAATCGACATGCCCAAATGGTACCCCGACTTCGTCTCCGCCCGCTCGCGCTCAGTCCACTACTACCCCGTCCAAGAAGAGCAACAAAACGCCGTCGTAAGCACCACAACCGCCGCACCTACCATGGGTCCAACGGGTCTCGGTCTCGGTATCAATTTCAATTCCGGTGCTCCAACAAACGGCGGACTAGGTTCAACATCCAACTTAGGTTTTGCTTCCGCAGCTGCCGCCGCGGGTCCATATGGTGGTGGTGGTCTTCTCGGTGGCGGTTTGGGAATGGGGAGTTTCGTGGTCCCTAGGGAGAGGATGAATTTGCTGGACTCGTATTTGACGATTATATTGATTGCCTTCGTGGATGTTGGGTTATTGGAGACGTTGATTCATGTTATTCAGGAGAGTGATAAGTATATTACGATTAGGGCGACTATCTTGGTGGGAGAGATTTTGGAACTTTGTAATCGGTTGTTGCCGGGGTCGTATGGGGTGAAGATAAATGTAAGTATTGGATGGGGGTTTGGGTGGAATCAACAAGACGGGTCCACGCCCAATCCATCCTTTCTTCTTTTCTTTTCTGTTTGTTCCACATAGATTATTCACATTCCGTTTTACAACAAATGACTAACGATCGAATTACCCTCACGCCCGCAAATCCAACCAAAATCAGTCCCTCCCATCCCTCTTCAGAGTAGCCTCCGATTTCGACGACGAAACCCGCCGCCACCATGCGACGTTGGCCTTATCGCATATTGATAATTTACATAAGAATAAGGAGAAGTTGTTGCCACAGGCTTTGGAGGATACGGTTGCGAAGTGAGTTTGAAGGGGCGGCAGGGCGTTTTTTGGAGCCCGAGAGGGTTGGAGGTGTTAGGCTGGTGTTTGTTTGGTTGGATTGTTTGGTTTCGTGGGCATCATAAACCCGTAAAATACTAACAACCCCTTTGGGTCTCACTGACAACGAAAAGCCGACGCTGGCTCGCCCGGAGCACCGCCTACCGGCAGCTCTTCTCCGGTGCCGCCGCCCGCGCCGCCGCCCTAGCCGCCAACACCAATCTCTACACCTTCCCTTTCGACCCCGCTAATAACAATGCTATGCTTGCACTAGCAGCCGCAGCAGGTGGTAACATACCACCCGCCTTGGCAGCAGCGATGATGAATGCTACAGCAGCAGGTGGAAGCACCAACAATGTGAATTCCCCTTCAACAGCCACCCCCACAGGAGCTGGCGGTGGTTCAGGAGGAGGAGGAGCAGCAGCGGGTCCAACAACATCAACAAATAGTACCACCAGCACCACCAGCACCACCAGCGCTACTCCCACAGGCGGTGCCCCCTCCACCAACATCTCCACCACAACCCTCACCATTACAACCTCCAACCCCGCTCTCCCGAATTCCACCACAACCCCCAACACCAGCACGACATCCGCGGCTATCGCAGGTTTCGGTTTTGGTGGCCTTACAACACCAACACCAACCGCTATGGTGATGAGTCCCGTCGTGCTTGGTGCGCCTCCCGTGGGACCAATGAGTGCAACTGGAGTGATTGGGATGAGGGCAGCGGGAACGCCGACACAGCAGAGGGTTAGGAAGCAGGTTGAGGAGGTTAAGATGAGGTTGGGGATGCAGATTGATGATGTGCATTTTAGGAATATGCTGAATGATAGTGAGGTGAGTTTGTGTTTGGATGACACGAGGAGGGATGGGGTTGATGGCTGGGCGGATTGGGCTTTCCTTGGATTGCCTTTACTGAGTAAATTCATTGCCCGTTTTTTGTGCGTATGGGTTTGGTTTCTGTCCCTTGTCGACTCACACCCTCTTAACCCATCCTCTGCCCCATCCAGGTCCTCGGCATCAAAGAATACACCAAATGGAACTGGGACGTGATCGCCGAACTCGTGCAAGGCCCGCTATGGAACCCGAAGCGACTTGATGAAGCGATGAAGGGGACCAAGTTTTTGAAGCGGTTGTTATCGTTTTTTAGGCCGAGCACGCATTGTTTTTCGGAGATTAAGAAGGGGAAGGTAAGGGTTGTGGTGGAGGGCGTGTGTGGGTGGCTTTGAGGAAGAGGGGCGGGCATGAGTTTATTGTATTGAGACCGTTTGTTGATGAGGAGGATAGGAACTGTTCGCTGATAAAACTTGGGGAAATTGTCTTCCTTTTTCATTTTCGAAAATGCAGGGGAGTTATAAATACGTTCGAGTTGGGTGTGAGTTATTGACGATGCTCTTAGCAACTGTGGATGGAATCCGGTTTATGGCCGAAAACCGGTTTTTGCAGGAGATTGGGGAGTGTTTGGGGCAGTTGGATCCGGTACGTTCCTACCCGTCTTTTCTCCTTCTCGTGTTTCCTTCTTCCTTCTTGGTGTGGTGGCGCTGGTCGCACTGCTCGTAGCCACATTTTTGGTGGTATTTGGTGGTGGTTCGCTTCCTCGATTGGCCTAACCTCCTCGCCCATGCACAATCTTATGCCAATGCCAGACGTACGGAGACCAAACGGAACCCATATTTTCAAAGGAGCGAATGGAGAAGACGTTGACGGGGGAGTACTTCACGCTTTTGGGGACGTTGTGTCGGTATCATGATGGGTTAAGGTTAGTGGTATGGATTGTGGAAAAGCGATTGATCGAGAGGGACGGTGGAGGACGTGGGGTTGCTGGCCTCCCCGAGGGAAATCTTTCGCGGTGCTAGGCTACTGCTCTAATGCCTCTATTCCAAAAAGGTTACTCGAACGGTTCAAGATCTTCAACCTGTACTATCACCTAACGGAACTTCGAAACCGTGACGAATTGATCAAATTTATTGTTACGACGATGGATTATAATCTGTGAGTGCCAAAACCAAGATTTATGTTTTTGGAGTGAGGGAAGATGGTACAGGGAATCGAACTTGTCTCGGAGTTGGGTTTCTTGCATTTCTATTGCCTTTCTATCCCTTCCTCCCTCAATTCTTGACCTATTCGTTGCTCATTTTGGTGTTGGAAATCCTTGTGTATTTCAGGGAAGGCCATCCACGTATTATCCTGTCGAAAATTTTGACATCGGGGAATAAGGTAAGAGGAATCGAAGCAAGATCAAGTGAACCACCCCATCTTCTTCACCCTCCGAAGCCTTTCGAAAACATCAGAAAACTTGCCGTACGCTTATGCCAACCGCACGACACTCGTTCTCATCATTTTTTTTGGTTATTTTCTTTAATACTGAATCTCACAACAACAGCATATGCGGTTGTTTACGACGAATTACCTTCGGTACTTGTTACGGACGGGCACACAAGATTTCTGGGATTGGGGGATACGGATGCTCGTTATGCAGGTACGTTTATGAGTGGAGAAAGCGGTCTGGCACATCAAAGCACGGCCACTCAAAATGCTCCTAGAACAAAGTTCTCAGATCTTGACCCTCCATGTTTTGCTTCGAAATAGCTATACGACCCCGTAACAGAAATCGGCGCCAAAGCAGTGGATGTCCTCGACGAAGCCTGTAACGACCGGCGGAATCTGGAGATGGTTGTTTATTTGAGACCAACGTTTGAGCATTTGGGGGCTGCTGGGAATGCGCTGTTTTTGAGGTGAGTGGGTGAACCAAAGGTGTGGAGAGGGCTCTGATTTGGTTCGTTCGCATGTTTTGGGGAATGCATTGTTTCAAGGAATATGCAGTAACATTGAAAGGGGATGTTTGACTGACGACTGTCTACGATGTAATCTTTTCAAGGTTACTGTCGATATCCAGTGGTTTCGTGTATCTTCAAGAACTTGATTACGTTGAAAACGAGATGGACGATTGGTTCGAGGTTTGTGATCAATACTTTCTCGTGGTTTTGGCCACCATTCTTGGTTTCGAATATCTTTCTCCACGGTGACATTGAACTGCCGAAGCATTCCGAACTCTCGTCCGAAAATCCATTTGTTTGTCCCGTCTTGCTCACTCCCTCATTCCACTCTTGTTGACCATACAATTCACAACAAACCATTGCAGAGAGGAAACGAAGAATACGTGACCCGACTGGAACTGTCAATGGTCCGGGCTCTGTCGCCTAATCGGGATGGGAAAGCGTCTGGTTCGACGGATAGAGCCCTCGATAGCGCGAAACCTGCACCAGATGAAGCAGCAGACGCGGAATCTATGTAAGGACCGCCAATTTCCTTCCTCGTTCCCTGTTTATGGTCTGTACTCGGAAGGATTGCCTTTTATCGCCTAAACTTACACTGCCTCAATTCGTGGACCCAACCTAGTGATCTCTGGGGATCCGTCCCACCGCATTTCTATGGCGAGCTCACAAAAACAGCAGAAGGTTGCGAATTACTCCGGCGGAAAGCCCATTTCGATTACTTTGCAGACTTCTTGAAACGGAATGGTTTGTCGAAGCCGGATGTTGCAATGACGAGACAGTTGAAAGCTGTGTTGTGGGCTGTTGTAAGTAGATCAATCTTCATTGATCAATTTTCATTCCTGTAGTCGACAGAGAATCTCATCTGTCATTCTTGTTCGCTGAAAGTTGACCCCATTTCGGTTTGTCTTAACCTTTAGGGTCACATCGGAGCCAACAAATTGGGACTCCCCTTCCTTTTGGAACAACAAGTGATCCACGATATCGTAAAAATGGCCGAATTCTCGACAGTCCTGTCGCTGAAAGGGTAAATATCCATCGTACACGCCAACCGTATTGTTTGAAGGGTACCCTGAAGGGACGCCCGTTCCCTCTTTTCGTCAGCTCAGCATTCGAGTGAACGAAATTCACCTTTTCTATTGCACACAATGATATCATATGCAGGACATGTCACTACGTCATCGGGCTAATATCACTCACGCCAAAGGGTGTTGAAGTGTTGGAGTCGCTGGGCTGGGATACCGTCACAACACCATATGGGAACTTGGAGGGTCTTTCCGTCCCTATGGATCCGTCGCGGTTCTTGACGGTAGGTTACTTTGTGAGGTGGTTGATGTAATCTATGAACAGCGTTACCTCCCTTCCCACTTCCCTCCAAAATCCGTCCATTCTTTTTCCTTGACTCAATGTGGATGTACTGAGACACCGCATCTCCTTTCTGTTTCCTCGCACATCACCAAATCAAGGTCCCCGACTGGAACTACAGAGGTTCATGGCCAGATAAGCAAAGACGGCTACGGTATGCACGTACGATGAAGTTGGATAGTGTTGAGCAGGAGGTTGTTAAATGCGTAGGGAATATGAGCAACCACATTCTTGCTAATGCTGCATCAAAGTCATTGTCCAAGTGAGTTTTTCGTACTTGATGTGTGGATTCACGGAGTTCGCGAGTTATAGGCTGTACATGTGTCCATTTCACGTTGATGCTTTGGATCCATGAATCACATCTAACCACCCTCTGTGCACTGAAAAAAAGGCTACGACACGAGCATCCCATGCACTTCACACGCATGTCCCTCTACATCGAAGTCCTCCGCATGGTGAGCGCATACCACTACCGCCTCACAACCCGCCGTTTCCTACAAGAACTTTTTGACCGGGTTCAGTTCAATGAATCTGGATTAAACCAACTAGACGATATGTGTGGGTTGCGGTTCGTTAACGAACGGCGTCGGCGGCGAGTGGGTGGTGGTGGCGGCGGTGAAGCGGGAGGTGGCGAGGGCAGTGGCGGGACCGGGCAGCAGGAGTGGTGGGTGGATGGAGAGGATGAGGATTATGATGAGGAGGCTGATGATTTCGTTGGGGACTCGTTGGTTGGGAGGGGTAAAGGCGGGGTTGGTGGTGTTGGTGGGAGCTCTAGTGTTGGTGCGGGATCTGGACCGGATAAGAGGGGGGGTGATAAAGATAAGAACAAGGTGCCGCAGAACACGAAGGCTCTGAAGGTGATTAAAGGTTTTCCTTGAGGGGGGTTGGCAGACAAGAAGGGAACAACAACATTAATGATGGACCTTGCCGTGTAGTCTCTTGGTTGTATATAAGATAATCTTGTCCGATTTTCTTCCGTCGGATGTTTGATTCCAACCTTTTATTCGCTTCACAGCCTTCTTTCACGAGGCACGTCGCCTTTTTTCCGTGCTAACACCGGTTTTGTCAATTCGTTTCCCCCGAAGCGCTTGTATTTAATCAGATCATCATGAAACCCAAAGAATGATGCAGATGGATGGGAAGCCAGGTCGGAAAGGGACAGAGGCAGAAACCAAGGACAGGGTGTAGCTGGATCCCATATTTCTTTCTGTTCATTGCTTGGAATTAGCAAAGCACCGGAAAAAGAAAACTCTGACAACGGATTTCCCTTTCATGCATGGTTTTCAGCAGGATCGAACTGCCGACCACACTGCATGACGTCGACTAAAGCTGAACTGCAGTTATGATGAGAGTGTTTCTAGATAAAAGGCCAGGCTCCTCGCCGACGTTCTGTGCCGACGTTCTGTACCATTAAAACCTCATCAAGTGTCCAACCGGAGACTTTCAGTTGTAAGTTTCAATACAATCGTTGTCTCCATTTTGCTTCTTTTATTGATTCAGATTTATAGAAATTCACAATTGGGGAGGATAAAGACATACATGTATAGAAAGACGACTTGAGAAAGGTCCAGTCCCCGATCACCCAGAACGGCCTCGACTTCCCAAAATCTTCAACAGACTTCGACAACGATTCTTTTCTCCACTTTTTTGAACTTCGCATTTATTTGTTTTTTGGGTCCATTCGCAAAGGTTTGTTCTTCACTCGTATTTATACAACACAGATTGGAGCCCTCGTGTCCACTCTGAAAGCAAGGTTGAATTCTGATAGGAACGCATCCTGTCCACCCATTTTTATTGAATCACAGACACTGGAAGGGGTTGGGTGTTCTCAATAACACATATGTCTTCGAAGAACATATGTTGGGAGAGTTCCTCTCACTGCCGTCACTCAACATTCTCCCAACCATTCCAAACACAATGCACACCTCCGTCAAATCCGGCACAGACGGTGATTGGATGCGTGACGTGGTAAACACGTCTCAACCCCAACATAAACAAAAACGACCGAGAAAAGTTCTATTGGAAAATAAAAAAGAAGAAAGGAAAGAAAGGAAAAGGAGCGAGGCAGTGTGGGTGATTTTCGGTTGAAGGATTTTCGGAACGTGTACAGGTGAAGAATTCGATGGGGTTAAATCACAGGAAACCAGTTTTATAGGTGCAGGGTGATTAGGGTGATTGCGAAAGCATGACCGAACAATGGACGCGGAAGGGATCGCACGCACATGCAATTTTGACTAGTCTGATTGCTTCGAGGTTCTATTAGAGAAAACAATCAAAAATCGGAGGTCCAACAGAACACGTTTTATGAGTATCCGAATTCCGAAACATCGCTAGAGGCATCGATTGCGCCCACACCAAATCATGGCCGGGAATGACACGGCTACGAACAACCTTTCGGCTATCTCTTACTTCGATGACGCAACCATCATCAGCGTCTTCACAATCACATACGCCTTCCTCTTCCTCACCTCTCTCCTCTTCTACCTCCGCCGGAACCATGAATTCATTCGTCCGCGCCTTGTCCCCGTCGTACTGATCACGGCATTCTGCACGTGCACTGTCAATGGCCCCCTCCTAGCAAATATGCCGGCCTCCCCTTTAGTGATGCCATGTCCCATTCAATTGCTCGTTTTCTACATTACCGCCCCTTTGTGGGTGTTTTCACTGTTTTTGAGGGCAGGGCACTTGTTGCTTGCACACGTATCTGCGCAAGCGAGGCTAGAGATGTCGGTCTACGGAAAAATCACCATCTACGAACGCATGAACGTATTTGAGAGGCTCATGCTACGAGTCTTCATTTTCTTCTTCGGTCTCCAATCCGGCAAATGGCAATCTTCCACCAGCAACGCCAACATCAGTCTAAAGCAACTCGCCAAAACGATCTCCATTTTCCTTGCTTTCCTACTCGTCATCCTTGGTATCGCCATCGGAGTAAAACGCGGTAGACTCGACAAATGCAGCGTCAGCGATTACGCAGTTTTATTCGTTTTTGTGATGCTGTTCGTATCGATTATACCCTACTTGCTGTACGTGATTCGGGATATCCACGATGCGTTTATGATTAGGAAGGAGCTTGCGGCGACGTTTATCGCGTTTTATCCGTGTGCGGTGTTGTACCTTCTGGCGACCTTTGCGTTTTCGAGGAGTTTTTTGAACCCGGTGACAACGTCGGGGACGAACGTGTACTTGCTCGTTTTGGTGGGATGTGGGCATTTCTGTACGGTTGTCTTCCCACTGGTCATTGCGGCTTGGTCTGATTACACGAGAAAAAACTTGTCGTTGTCGAGGGAGAGTTTTGAAAAGGTGATAGACGATCCGGCGCTGTGGCAAGAATTCAAGAAGGTAAGCAATATGATTTAGAGCAACCACAATCTTCCGGCCACTTGTATCGAGTTCATTATCCCCTTCTGCTTTCTGACACCTTTGCCTCTCAACGTCTGTGATCGAACATTGCACACACACACACCCCAAAAATTGAAAGGTGCTTGCCCAATGCTTTGCGGTTGAAAACGGCCTCTTCGTCGACGAATACCGCAATTTCAGATCCCGTATCCGCTTCGCCTCCACAGCCTCCGCTCGTCACCGTCTCAACTCCGACATGTCCAACATCAACCTCTCCACCGCCCCCTTAAATGC